>LBNU01030709.1:6479-29376 GCA_014162995.1 Artemisia annua | reverse complement strand
AAAAAAAAAAAAAAAAAAAAAAAAAAAAAAAAAAAAAAAAAAAAAAAAAAAAAAAAAAAAAAAAAAAAACTCATGAATTACCAATAACCTGAAGAAACAGGATATCCAAATACTTAACAAGGTTCATATAACCACCCTAATAATGAAAGTGCAACACTAATACAAATTTAACCACAAACTAAATCAAACAAGAGTGTTATCTTATGAAGACTAGTCGAGCCAAAGTAAAACACAAAAACCAAGCTGAAAATTTGAGTACAAACAATCCCTAAGAACAAACCATGACTCTTGATACCAATTGTAGGATGGGTATTTATACATACTTAATAGTGCCCCATGAAACGGGCTGTGGAGTGACCTGACAGTGGGTAAAGACTTTTTTTTTCCATCAAAAATATATGAAAGTGCCAATTTCTTAAAAGGTATTTAAATGACTGTCGTGATGGTGGAATTTGTTTAGTCTAACTATTTATTGTTTTTGAGATAATATAATTTTTTAAAAGAATGTAAAATTGAGTTTTAATTAAAATAAAAAGGGCGGATGGGATGAAAGTAGATGTTTTTACTTCATACTTATTTTTATTTATTTATTTATTTATTTATTTATTTATTTTCCTTTTAAAATAACTCAGCTTTAAGTGGAAGCTGATTGTGAAAATGAATATGTTTGTGATTCTTTCAAAAAATAAACATACAATTTAATAGTACTACTTACTAGATTGATTAATAAACTCTTTTTTAACATGTTTCATATTTAACTTCAATTATTTTGATTAAACTCTTTTTTAACATGTTTCGTATATGGTTCAAATTTCTTGAATTATTTTTAGACATGTAGACCCCACTTCACTTTTTTCTAATGTCATGTCTGCGCTTCATTCCCAACTACCCACCTCTCCCCACCAAACAAAATCACTCATTTATTAAATCACGGTATCTCTTTCATAAACCTTATAAAGGTAATACTCGTAATGTCTTTATGATTAAATGTGTAATATTCAAGATTTTTAAAATTAATGATCTTTTTATGATTTTGTGTTGGTTTTTGCAGAAGTTGAATTGGGTGTTGCTGTTTTATAGTTTTGAAGTTTAAGGTTGTTTGGTTAGTTAGAAAATGGTGGTTGCTGGTGCATTGAGTGGTGGGATTGGTGGTGTTGTTATAAGTGAAAAAAGTGTAGTTAGGAGGAGATGTTTAGGTGCACAAAATGTGATTCGAAATGTAAATGTGAATCGAGTTGATATTCGAAGTAGGAGACTGAGATTTGATAATGTGGTTAGGGGGTGTGGGTTGATTAGTGATCATGAGGCTTTGGATTGTGATATGGGTGGTTCTAAGCTGGAGGAACGATTAGCTGAGACGCGAGATAGGCTTGTTAATGGTTCGGTTGATGAACCAATGTAAGTTTTTATTCGTTATTGGTTGTTTTTTTAGTTGGTTTTGATGTTATGTGAGGAATATGTAACGTGTTGGTTTTGATTTGTGTTTGTTTATGTTTGTTGTTTGTTTAGTGAATTGAGTGATGTCATACGGCCTCCAAGTGTCCAAACTGAGCTAGTATTGCTTGCATTACCGGCCATTGCAGGGCAAGCTATTGANGGGCGCATGTTATACGAATCGCTTTAAAAAAGACCTAAAACAACAACAAAAATTCCTCAAACGTAACACCTCATTTATATTTAAGTAGCTAAATATATTAAAAACAATTTAATGTTCTCCAATTGAGAGAAAAACATGTGTCCATTATACCCATTTAACTTCTAAATGGGCAATATATGACCATTTCAAAAAAAAGAGGGGGACCAAATGCACCCAAATCTTTTAAAAATTTGCCCATTTAGCCCATTTTTTTGAGTTTGGACACAAATTGCCACCTCTAGTATTTATACATACTTAATAGTGCCCCATGAAACGGGCTGTGGAGTGACCTGACAGTGGGTAAAGACCCGACCCACTCCACGAATACTAATTACAATTATATTAATTACTACTATTACTTAACTAACTAACTAAATATTAATGTGACTACGAGCTACGTAATGCTAAACTATACTTGGGGTGACCGAGTCTTTTACATGAATATTTATATTCCTAACAGCATGTTTAGTGTTCGAACTTACATGCATATTTCTCTACCCAAAAAAACACCTAAAAGTTTTTTTTTTCCATCAAAAATATATGAAAGTGCCCATTTCTTAAAAGGTATTTAAATGACTGTCGTGATGGTGGAATTTGTTTAGTCTAACTATTTATTGTTTTTGAGATAATATAATTTTTTAAAAGAATGTAAAATTGAGTTTTAATTAAAATAAAAAGTGCGGATGGGATGAAAGTAGATGTTTTTACTTCATACTTATTTTTATTTATTTATTTTCCTTTTAAAATAACTCAGCTTTAAGTGGAAACTGATTGTGAAAATGAATATGTTTGTGATTCTTTCAAAAAATAAACATAAAATTTAATAGTACTACTTACTAGATTGATTAATAAACTCTTTTTTAACATGTTTCATATTCAACTTCAATTATTTTGATTAAACTCTTTTTTAACATGTTTCGTATATGGTTCAAATTTCTTGAATTATTTTTAGACATGTAGACCCCACTTCACTTTTTTCTAATGTCATGTCTGCGCTTCATTCCCAACTACCCACCTCTCCCCACCAAACAAAATCACTCATTTATTAAATCACGGTATCTCTTTCATAAACCTTATAAAGGTAATACTCGTAATGTCTTTATGATTAAATGTGTAATATTCAAGATTTTTAAAATTAATGATCTTTTTATGATTTTGTGTTGGTTTTTGCAGAAGTTGAATTGGGTGTTGCTGTTTTATAGTTTTGAAGTTTAAGGTTGTTTGGTTAGTTAGAAAATGGTGGTTGCTGGTGCATTGAGTGGTGGGATTGGTGGTGTTGTTATAAGTGAAAAAAGTGTAGTTAGGAGGAGATGTTTAGGTGCACAAAATGTGATTCGAAATGTAAATGTGAATCGAGTTGATATTCGAAGTAGGAGACTGAGATTTGATAATGTGGTTAGGGGGTGTGGGTTGATTAGTGATCATGAGGCTTTGGATTGTGATATGGGTGGTTCTAAGCTGGAGGAACGATTAGCTGAGACGCGAGATAGGCTTGTTAATGGTTCGGTTGATGAACCAATGTAAGTTTTTATTCGTTATTGGTTGTTTTTTTAGTTGGTTTTGATGTTATGTGAGGAATATGTAACGTGTTGGTTTTGATTTGTGTTTGTTTATGTTTGTTGTTTGTTTAGTGAATTGAGTGATGTCATACGGCCTCCAAGTGTCCAAACTGAGCTAGTATTGCTTGCATTACCGGCCATTGCAGGGCAAGCTATTGAACCTTTGGCACAACTCATGGAAACGGCATATATTGGTAGACTAGGTAATTCTTATTCATGAATTGTGAATTTATAGTTATATAAATTTGGTTTGAACGATATTTTATTATAAGTTTATAACTAATCTATTGTGTTAGGTAGGAGTATTTAGATTATGCATATACTTAAGGAACTTATTCTAGCTTTTGATGTATGAAGGCTGTTTTGAATTGCATATTTTTTTGGGGTAACAATGGTTTCCAACCTTTTGGCTGAAGTTTGAGCCCACCGCAACAGACACAAACCGTGTAAAGCCTCCCCTTCTTGGGAAGGTTGGGCTGGCCACATCAGGGTTGTTTGCGCCAAGGTGAAATTGAACTTGAGACCTCTCACCTTTTGGTGATGATAGTCACAAGCTTATTAACACTAGGCCATCCCTGCGTGGCATCCTTTTTATGATCACTAAAGTGATATCCTTTTTGTCCAGTGAAAAAATGTTAAACCTTAAAGGGCGGATTTAGAACCACTGGAGAAGTTTCATATCGAGTTTAACAACCCGTCCTGCCCTGCATTGTCTGTGAATTAGTTATGAGCCACCCCTTAGTTACAAGTCATACTCAGTATATGACCGTCATAGGTTGTCGATTTCATTATATATTACCGAATATTAAACCCCAAAACGCCTTTTAGATGGTTTTGTTATGATTTCTGTAATTAATTTCTCTAATGTATAACATTGTGTACTAATGTTTTTCATCTCCATGTTTTGCTTGATATATTCTAACTTGTATACTTGTTCCCTGTTGAAGGTGCATTGGAGTTGGCATCAGCCGGTGTGTCCATATCAATTTTCAATATTGTATCAAAGGTCTTCAATATTCCTCTACTTAGCGTTGCAACTTCATTTGTGGCTGAAGATATTGCTAAGCATGCAGAAAGTGAATCAGATTTAGGTATATATATTCTTTATTCCTTATGTTTTGATCATTCAAATATCATGTGAATACAAATAAAAGTGATAACCAAACTTTCATGATTTTTCCAAATCACATGCTAAAACCATGAAAGTTCAGTGATCATTTTGTTTTTACCGATGAAAAATAATACTAAAAAAAACTATAATCTTGCAGAAGAAAGAAGGCAATTACCCTCAGTCTCTACAGCTTTAGTTTTGTCTATTGGAATTGGTATAATCGAGGGTACAGCATTGTATTTTGGAGCTGGAACTTTTCTCAATCTAATGGGCATATCTTCGGTAAGTCACAAGGCGGTATACCAAAGACATGTTTGTTACAGAGTTGATATAAGTCAATTGGGAATATTTAAGGTAATCATCTCAAACATTGATTGTTAATCAGGCTTCTTCAATGCGTGTTCCTGCACAACGGTTTCTTCAACTTAGAGCACTTGGTGCTCCTGCTGTTGTACTTTCGTTGGCTATTCAAGGAGTCTTTCGTGGATTTAAGGATACGAAAACACCAGTATTTTGTCTAGGTAATTCATAATTGTTTGTCAAATTCATCAGGGGTGTTTGGATATGTGTATTTGGAGCTGATTATCTGATTAAGTTGCAATGATTTTTTTTAAAGCTTGGATAAACAAATTTCACTTCCAATTGTAAGTTCGAGAAATAAACCGTTTAGGGTGATCAGTTTCGTACCGGCTGCAAGTAGTATCTAATAGTAAAATAAATTACTTAAGAGACGTTTATTTACATTGCATAAATCTTCTGTGGGTTTCTAACGAAAATATCAATTTTGGTATTTGTTTTTATTATCAGCGTTTTAGAAAATCGAAGTTTTACCGAACCTCACAAAATCTGATTACTACTATAACAACTTTAAACAGCATAAGCTCATCCAAAGAATATTTTCTACTACCGTTTTACTACAACTGATAATCTGATATGTCTGATTCTGATTGTTCAATACTTCAAAATATGCAGGACTAGGAAATCTGGCAGCCGTATTCTTTTTTCCCATTCTTATGTATGGTTTTGGTTTGGGTGTGACCGGTGCCGCCATTTCATCTATTGCATCCCAGTAAGTACTTATATAACTTTCACTATATATTAGAGAGAGAAAAAGGTGACTCATATCATATATCCGAACCAGTAATAATGTTTATTTCAATGGTTCAGATATATTGTTACATTTGCAATGATATGGTACCTCAATAAGAAGACAGTACTGAAATTACCGCAAATGAAGGATTTACAGTTTGCTGGTTACCTGAAATCTGGTATGTCTATCTTGATCATAGTACCCATTGAAAACCATATACAGTCAAAATGTTCAAAGATATTTTACCATTTATGGTTTTTGTACAGGCGGTTTTCTGCTTGGGAGAACGTTAGCTGCGGTTGCTACAGTGACTTTGAGTACATCAATGGCTGCACGACAAGGGCCAATAGCAATGGCCGCACATCAAATATGCTTGCAAGTATGGTTATCTTCATCCCTTCTTGCGGATGCTCAAGCTTCAGCGGGCCAGGTAAGTAGTATCCCACTAGTATAGATGTATTAAACACTCGTAATTTACACTTGTTAACCAATGTGAGAAATATAATATTTGCAGGCTCTGATTGCAAGTTCTTTCTCACAAGGAAACTATAGTAGAGTTAAGGAGATCACATATTACGCCTTAAAGGTTATGATCTTTTTTGCTTCTTATAGCAAGATGTCGTTGCTTTTTGATTTGACTTTGAAATATGTCATTTATCTGACGACTTTGTTTTCATTATCTTGTGTTGCAGACCGGATTAATAACGGGGGTTAGCTTAGCCATCATATTGGGTTTGTCTTTTAGTACATTAGCCACCTTGTTCACCAATGATGCAGAAGTTCTACGCATTGTTAGATCTGGTGTACTGGTACGTCACTACAACAATACACAGACTCCTTTGACATTAAAACAGACTTGAGTTTTAAAACAGTTATCATCTAAGAAAGCACTTTCGTATGATTCTATGTCCTTTTGCACACTTATAATGTGATCAGTTTATAAACTATTAGTTTATAAGTGAAAAACTTGACATCAAATTTCAAATTTCCGTGAGTCGTAAAGAAACACAAAACTTTTATACAAATTGCATATCTTTTTTAGTGTGTACTGTGTACTATACTCATACCTTTTACTTTTTTAGAGTGTTACCCACTATCTTAATCGTTATCATTGACTTTTGCTAGCATTTTTACAGTTTGTCAGTGCCAGTCAACCAATTACCGCTCTTGCTTATATTTATGATGGCCTTCATTATGGAGTTTCAGATTTCAAGTTTGCAGCATGCTCGATGGTAAGTGACCTAAATATGTTTATTGTTAAATACTCCGAAAAATAAGTACTATGACTGAATGATTTATGAAATACAGATGTTGGTGGGAGCAATGTCGTCTGCTTTTCTACTTTATGCTCCTGCAGTTTTCGGTCTTGCGGGTGTTTGGGCTGGTCTGACATTGTTCATGGGAATGCGTGCTCTTTCAGGATATATAAGGTAAGCTCCATAATGAGGTTTTGTGCTTTTTAATCACACAAACAATATCATTGAGCCAAATGGTGGTCAAATAGGATGAGTTAACTGTTCAAAAGTGCACATAGTGGGTGCGCATTGTAAAAAGTGTGTGGTGAATGTTTACCATATACTTTTTACACACAATTATGAAAGAATAGAAACCAAAAATGAAGTAAAGTTTATGCACCAACTGTTCACTCAGTTTTAGACAAGAAATTATCAAACTAGAGGTTAACTTTTCTTTTTTGTTTTGCAGGTTAGCAGATCAAAATGGTCCATGGCGGTTCTTGCAAGAGATCCCCAAAACCGAGGTTGGTTGATGTAAAATAGAATATCAAAATTCTGTAAAAAGTTAATGAAATTCTGATTATGTGGGTAATGCAGACGTCACTCAAAATACATATCCAAAGCATAAATTGCGCTAATAGTCTAAACTCTAAAGAGTAAATTGCAAAACCGCCCTAGTGCTTTGTCCAAGTTATAGGCGCGGTCCCTGAAACTTCGTAAGTGCAAACATAGTCCCTACTAGAAACATTTGGTTTGGATATTGTCCCCGGTCGAATTGAAATGACTAACCCTTGGTATTCTTCCCCTCTAATTTTCACTTGTATGAGGGTATATTTTTCATTTCAAGTTGACGAGGGACGATATCCAAACCAAAAGTTTCCCACACGGACTGCGACTGCACTTTTGAAGTTTTAGGGACTGCACATGTGATTTGGACAAACCACAGGGATGGTTTTGCAATTTACTCTAGTTTAAATAATAAGCCTCAGTTAATCTTATTGCTTTATAGTTTTTGTCATTCACACTGTTGTTTGATCCTTCATTTTATGAGTCTCATCTTTGCTTTTGGGCCGTAATATTTTACAGATTGCTGTTTCACAGTAAACTTGATGAATCCACCTACAGAAACTTTCGGTTTTAGGCCAGAAAGTTATCACATTAGGATGGCCTGAGCAAGTGTTGATGTAAACTATTGCATCGTTTGGATGTATGTTGTTAAAGTCCCAAACGGGGTAAGAAGAAAAAACAGCCATCCTGGATGTCATTTTTGCTGACGTAGAGGGGCCTTATTCGCTAACTGTCACATGTAGCTAATAAAGGCCACCCAGTCTGAAAATTTTCTACATGATATTTACAGGTATGTACAGTCCGTTATGATATCGACAACACTTTTTATCTTGTGTTGTTACATTTGATGGTGGCAGTGTTATTCTTGTTACATTCTGTATATATATTTGTACCCTTAGAGGTATTTGGGCAATAAGGTTTTGTGTTTGCGCAATAAGGTATGTCATTATCCTTGACAAATTCCACCAAATACTTCACCAGTTCACCTACATGTGTATTTTTAAAGGTAATATTTTTGTGTAACAATCTTGTGCTTAATTTATTGTTTAGGCTTTAGTTAAAGTTAGCTAACAGCATCTAATTAAATTACTATTACTTTACTTTATAAAGTAATTGACTGACCATTTAAGATTTAACATATAAGAAAATTATTTTAGCATGCTTAGTTTTGTCTATCTGTCGTTGATCATAGAAGCAAGTTGATAATTAAGCATTTTCATTCCAAATGATACAAATAAATGCACACGGTGGTTGACCCAAATGTTTATCAGTCGTGCAACCAGTGCAACCTCAAGAACTGCAGGATGGCTGTAGATTGCAGTTTTAACTTCAATTGAACTTATGTTTTTGCCTCCTGATATTATGATATCCTTTGATCGATCCTTGAATTCGATATACCCGTCAGTATGCTTAACCACTAGATTACCACTTTGGCGCCATCCATCCAGAAACGCTTCTTTAGTTGCTTTAAGATCCTTCAAGTATCCACTCATGTCTGTATTACCCCGAAACATAATCTCCCCGATTGATGTCCCATCCCATTCAACATTCTCCATCTTGATCGGATCTTTCATCTCTACTCCTAATGTGAGATGCCTCACACCCTGTCAGGATCTGAGCTTCACTCGTTTTTCAATTGGCAACGAATCCAGTTCAGGCTTCCATGAATACATAATACCAGGACCGTGTATTTCCGTGAGACTACACAGATGAGATACATCAAAACCAATATTCTCCATCATAGTAATGACTACCGGAGGTGGTGGCGCACCACCTGTCATGACTAGAACCCTGTGCTGGAGTGGTTTCCGATCGGTTATCTGAGAATTCAGTCATATTTAGGACAGGTGGAGCACCTCCCATGTGTGTTACCTTTTTTTGGTGACAAGGTGAATATATATTAGCACTTGTCAAAAAAATATATACATGGGATACAAGCTAACTGAATTGGGACAATGACTCGCCAAAGCCCCCAAGAAACAGCTGCAAAACAATGATAACAAACAGACACCCAAACACTATCCTATACATCTTTCCTAAACTAGACCTGTAAACTTGAACTAGTTACAATTAGACATTCACCTTTTATATCACCAATGATGGCCAATGCACAAGACCACATTTCCCACCTAAGATAACTAATCAATGAAACAATTAGAGCATCAACTTCACAAGGACTAATCAAAAGTGGGCATCAAGTGCATAGAGCTCATCCTTTTCCATTGGTTTACTATATCAACAGACTACATTTCCCTGAACATGACTAATCCTCCACCATCTTCACAGGATATTTTTTATCCATGAATGTTACTCATGAAATGATATGTTGGCCATTTCATACTGATAAGTTAGTACCAAGCTACCCCTTATCAAATACAGTTGAGACTCCATCCAGAATAGGAAACCAGGAACAAATTGATTACATTTCCAATGAACCATGAGAGGTAGTCCCTGTCATGACTCACCAAACAAGGCATACCAACACATACTAGCAAGGCTTCATCAACTTGAACCATAGCCAGCTATCCAACTCACATTCAAACATTCCCGTGGAATCTCAATATCAGATGTGAATATATATTAGCCATCTATCCATTTGTGTTACCTTATGCTAAACTATGTTACCATAAATGTCTTAAGGATCACATCGCCGGAGGCATATATTTATACCTCCGATAGCTGCCAATCCCCATACAACGCACCAGCCATAATGAAGCATAGGCACAAAGACACAAAACATAGGTATGTTGCCTTTGCTCCCATCCCGTGCATGAAAACCATGGCTATGGAGTTGAGATAAGCTCCACGGTGGCTATAAAATACCCCTTTTGACCTTAATGTCGTACCGGATGTATAACTTAAGCTTATGGGATCCCATTCATCGGTTGGTCGGACTATAGAGCATCCAGCATCTGAACTTTGTTGAGGCTTTCGTATTCAGAGGGTTTTGAGGGTAGATGATGAGAGGGAGACAACATGACACCATCCAAGATAATAACAAGGAGAGGTGGTTTTTATTTTCAAGTTTTGTTATCGCTGATATGAAATACAACTCTACAAGATTTAATGAAAATTACCACAGTATGTGATTATAGTTCTGATGCCTCTTGAGATAGCCACTTTGCAGCTTCACAAAAATTGATCTGTCTTTAATGTATTAACAACACAAACCAAATATCAATGTGAAAACTTAATTGTTACATGATTTAAAAACTCGATTAGCTAATGATACATTTAGTAAATCACAGACGTCGGATCTATAGAAACATAAGCCAATCTCTCCAAAAAGCTAATTGGTGACAATGGAACGTAGTTTGCTGTAACACCTTACAAGCCTTGGACTGACCTCCAGAATTCTCGCTGCAAATTCTTATTAGTTTCAGCCAAATGCCTCAGTGGTTGATGATAAAGACAAGTTGGATTTGCTTGAACTGGATTTGCAGACTAGCGGAGGAACCAAGTTTTTAACTTATTAATCTTTTGTGCAAAATGTGCATTTCCTTACAAAATAGACTTTTGACAAACACTTCCTTAAACCCACAGAATAGACTTTTGACTTTTGATAAACACTCCCTTACAAAATCAACCGACAGCATCTCATTTTGATATTTACTCACTTGCCTTGATTAAGTAGTTAATTGACTGAGATGGTTAGTTGATCATAGAATTGATATTTAATCACTCTTTTCCAGATGATACAAACAGTTGTGAGTTTTGAGTACAGTTTGACATAAATTTGATACAGATTAATATTTTCAACTCAATCAAGAGAGGCTGCCTAGAGCTTTTGCCTTGTCCCTGAGCAAAAACTTTTGCACCTTCCCTGTGGAAGTTCTCGGCAAGTCTTCAAAAATGACAGTTTTAGGCGCCATATACTTCGGCATATGTTCACGACAATAGTCAATAATCTCCTGACCTGTAACACTGTAACCATCTTTTAATTTTACAAACGCACATGGTGTTTGACCCCAGTGGTCGTCAGGTCGTGCGACTACTGCAACCTCTAGAACTGCGGGGTGACTATAAATCACAGTTTCAACTTCAACTGTACTTATGTTTTCGCCTCCCGATATTATAATATCCTTCGACCGATCCTTGACTTCTATGTACCCATCTGGATGCATAACCGCTAAATCACCACTCCTAAACCATCCACCCGAAAAAGCCTCTTCGGTTGCTTTTTGGTCTTTCAAATATCCACTCATGACAGTATTCCCCCTAAACATAATCTCACCCATAGTTTTCCCATCACATTTGACACTCTCCATAGTTATTGGATCTTTAACATCTACTCCTTCTAATCCCATATGTCTCACTCCTTGTCGTGTTTTGAGCTTCAATCGTTCTTCAGTTGGTAACGAATCCCATTCTGGTTTCCACGCACACATAGTTCCAGGACCATAAGTTTCTGTTAAACCATACAAATGAGAAACACCAAATCCTAACTCCTCCATTTTCGATAGGATTAGAGGAGGCGGTGGGGCCCCACCCGTCATAATCTCGACTTTATGTGGGAGCGGTTTCTGGTCAGGAGAATTTACAATCATGTTCAAAACAGTCGGTGCGCCCCCCATATGTGTTACCTTATGTTTAACTATGTTATCATATATGTCTTTAGGATCACATTTCCTAATACATACATTAGTACCACCTACCGCGGCTAGACCCCACGTGAGACACCAGCCATTGCAATGAAACATAGGAACGGACCATAGATATGTGGGCATTGCTCCCATACCATGCATGAAAACAGTAGCAATCGAGTTTAAATACGCCCCACGATGACTATAAACCACCCCTTTTGGCCTAGACGTGGTGCCAGAAGTATAATTTACACTAATAGGATCCCATTCATCATTCGGTCTAACCACAGAGAACCCGCTAACTCCACCTTGTACAAGGCTTTCATATTCGTAGGTGTTGGCGGGTATACTAGAGAGAGGCAATGGTTCATCTGAGATGATAACAAGGAGAGGTGGTTTTATGTGTTTAGTTTTGAGGATATTAACTGCAGTTAAAGCTATGTCGAGAAACTGATGATCAACGACTAGGATTTTGGTTTCCGAGTGGTTTAGTAGTGTGGCGAGCATGGTTGAATCATGGCGCGTGTTGAGAGTGCATATGATGCCTCCAGCCATTGGAACAGCGAAATGAAGCTCTTGCATCGCTGGAACGTTTGGTGCTAGAGTCGCTACCTGCGTCATTTAGATATTTTTGTTAGACCATAGTCCATGCCAAAAGATAAACTAAAGACTAATGATTTGCACACTCCAATTTCTTATTTGCACACTCTAAACCGTGCATTCAGCAACTGTACATTTATGTTATGATTCTTTATCAGCTTGTATATTTGAGTGTGCAAATAACAAATGAGAGTGTGCCGATCAATTCCCTAAACTAAATTTTGGCACATGCCAAAATAGAAACGACACATGTGAACTGCTAAGTACTGTAGTTAGTTACATTAATAGCAGCGGTTTGGCTTTCTAAAACTCTCGCTAAGTTTTTATTACAGATGGTACGTGTAAATCATTCTCACTCGATTTTTTTTCTTTTTTTCTTTTTTTCTTTTTTTGGTGTGGATAACTATGTTTTTCAACCTTTTAAAGAATTATCCACGCGGTTTGAACCTACCTTAGGCGTTTAATATATTAAGGGTTAGATGTTTAATATATTAGGGGTTAGGTGTTTAACGAGTTAAACAAATATAATTTTATAACTAAAATGACTATTTCAATTGAATTTGTCTAACAAGTACTAACGATTAATATATACATGAGAATAACATTTTATTTAACAAATTGAAAATTACATTTAATTTAGTAGATAATTAATAAGTTTAATCAACCAGTACGAAACTGAATCTCAAAATTGAATAGGAATCGTACCGAGACGGTACAGAATCCCGAAACACGGTACGGACCGGTATCATGAATCGAGCCAAAAAACAATTCGGAACCACTTATACGGTACTGGTACTAAAGCTGGATAGTACCGAAAAAATTCTCAAATTTTGAGTAGTCATATTTTTTACTCAAACAACTTATCTAAACACTTATTGGGCCCGCTTCATGCCAAATAATAGTCAAGTAAAACATAAAGAAAGAAACCAAATATCCCAAAAACCTACTTTAGCAACTATAGATCATTTATAAACCATCCCAACAACTAAACCCTAGCCTATTATTACGAAGATGAGATTGCCAAACAAGGATTGCAATTACACAAGATTTTTTTTTTTTTTTTTTTTTTTTTTNATATATAAAACGGTTTAGTTTGAACGATTTCATATGATTTTGGTGGAACTTTATAAGTTTTGGAACGTTTGTAAGTCACGACTATCTTGGTGATGTGTTTATATAATTGTTTGTTGCATTTTTTGACACGTGATTCGAACTCACCCGAAAATACACGTTTTGTCATTTTTTTGTTGCCGTCACAGAAAGTTACTAGCATGAAATATGGAATATTATTTTGTTTAACAAAAAACGGGAGGAACCGGATACCCCATTTTCATACTCGGAAAAAAAAGGATACCGCTAATTCGGTACAAGTTCAGTACCAATCTGATACCGTGGTGATCCTTACATTGAAGTTATACAAATTAATAACCTAGCTGTGCAAGTGATCTCCCATTTCGTAAATCTGGAAGATGCTTTAAGAGAAAAGACAAATCATAATAGTACTATGCACCTTCATGTTACAACACGCATGCTTCAACTTTTGTAAAAACTTACGAAACTTGAGGTGTTTATCTATTAATAGTAATTTACGAAACATGGAAATGGTTTGTACTACACTAATAGCAAAATTCGTAATACAACTTGTAAGTCAAAACATTGTCTAAAATCCAGTTGTCAATTAAGTGTTTAACTTGATATAGAATCCGTTGACGCAGTAAACGTATTATCAAAAAAATAAACGCAATAAGTATCATTATCAATAAAATATTAAATCATGTTTTTTAACCAACCCACCTAAAGTCTTTCGTTGAACATTTCTCATAGCTATGAAGAAATCATTTTAGATTGTTAGGCATGGTCCCAAGCCTCTAGTTACCATTTTTGTTATATAACAAAAAAGATTATGTCGAGTTTACCTAAGTAATCATGCTGTCTAAAAAATTAATAAATCTTTTATAGCACATTCAAAGTGGTGTTATCTTGACTATCATATGAGACAAAATACGAGACAAAAAATACGAGACAAAAAATAAGGTCATATTTTTATAAGTTTTTACATATAAATAAGTATAATATTAAACATATATGAGTTATATAATTTAAGTTTATATGCAATTTCTTTCTAATTTAAGAGTATAGTAAGAAATCTTTGTTATTATTGCCTATTGCCACCAAAAACCACAAGATAACCTTGTTTATAACTTGGATACATGCTACACTGAAAGAGTGTAAGAAAAAACGAAATAACTTTTTAAGTTTTTAAGTTTTTATATCTCATTAGTCGTCCATGTTAGTCTCATTTAAACGACGATGGTTAAGATAAGATGGTATTCTCAATCTTATCAGACTAGAGTCATATTATGTATTTTATTACTCCGTAACATGTGGGTCTCTTAAAAAATTTGTCTTGGCTACACATGGTCGATTAACTTTATTCATTTCTTGACTATTTATTCTTTGTGAATGTGAGTTCACATTTATTTTATTTTTTTCATTGTGTTATGGATAACCATTGACTTTTAATTTCAACACAACCAAAAACTTTTAAAAGGTAAAATAAAATTTTACTGTTACACTTATATTTATGAGCAATAATACTTGTGATATATAAAAGGTATTAATTTTCATAAATTTCTATAGAAATTCACTGTAACGTCGACATGAATCGGCATCACCATAAATATGACATAGATAAATTTATTTTGTAAGAGAATGTGATTAGTGGCGATAATAAATTTTAATAAACTAAAAGCGTTTTGATGATAATCGTTAAGAAAAGAAATGGTCAGTGGATCATAACAAATTCTCTAATATATTAGCGTCAACAAATTTAATGATCAAAAAACTTTTTATAAATTGACTTTGTAAATTAACTTTATGTAGATTAAGTATAAGATTATTGCCGCGTATTGGATGATAAACAACAACAATACTCAAGTATGTTATAGAGAATTTGTATGAGGAACATAGGACATAGACAAATCGTACTCTTATTTCAGGGTAAACATATGCGATATGGCAAAATTTGTTGGAAACAAAAAAAAACCTAACCACCAAAGTCTAGGATACGAATTTTGCTATCATTTTCTTTTGCCTTTCTAGTGCAAAAAAAACAAAAAGCAAAAGGCAATTTTAGTCAGGGGTTCAAATCTTGCTGCCCATACAATTTCTTTTTCGTTACTATCTATTTTAATAGTATAAGCCAACAAATTCATTATCATAAATACCACTATTAAAATTTAAACGCAATAAAGTGCGGCATCCGCATGGCAATACACGTTCTTCACGTTAACAAAAACTTCATTTCTGTTATAATTAACATTTTTTTTTTCTTCTTTTATATTTTAGCCAAAACAACCATATTACTCCGTTAAGTTTATAGGTTTAGTTTAAATATCACTTATTAACTCATTATTTTTATATTTAAGATTGTTACACATTTACTTTTTCCTTAATTGATTCATTTTAATTTAGATATAGACATTCAATCATGAATCATGAATGCAATCATAAATTTTATGATTTTTAGCTTAAAATTCAACTTAAATATGACAATAATGAGTTAATAAATAATATTTAAACTCTGTCCCATCACATTGATTAGCAAAACCTTAATTTTATAACTGGATTTTCCTTGAAGAAACCAAATAGTACCCCACATTTATAAACTCATTATTTATACTAGACGAGTACCCGTACATAGCAACGAGATTTTATAACGGCATATAATTTTCGTGATAAAGAAAAGTGTATGAGTTATAAACGAAAGAGGATTTTTGGATTAAACATAATGTTTTGAAACCCGGTTCGAGCCGGGTGGTTCAACCGGTTGGACCATTAATTCCTTATATTAATTGAGTATATTTATTTTCAATAAATTTATTTGTTCCTAAATTAGTTTATACCCTTCGTTTTGTTATACACAACTCATCATATACATTTGAACAAAATCACAAGAAATGGGGAAATTATTACAATCCTGTTATGGATATTAATTAATGCCGTGAGTTACGAGAACTGATTTTTAAATGGTGTAGGTAATTTTCGTTAGCTTGCTTTCTATAACTAAGAACCTAGACAAGTTAAGAATGTAAATTCAACATTTCCTTTATTAAGAGGTGTTCACGTTTCTCTCACATTTGGCCATTTTCAACATTTCACATTTCACTTTGACTATTTTTCACTTTATAGATAGTATAGATTAATTTCACGTATGACATTTCATTTCAAACATTCAGTTCTCGAGTTAAAATTTGAGAGGAAAGTAAAAGAAATGGAATAATTTTTGTGTTCTTGAGTGTTTTTTAAGAGAGGAAAGTGAAGAGTTAAAGAAGATGGAAGGAAGTTTTATTAATAAAATCTTCCTCCCATTTTTTTTGGAGGAAAGGGAAGATAAAAAGTACTATAAGGCCATTTGTCACCTTTCTGTTCAAGGAAACAAAATCTCACATTTCAGATAAGATTAATTTAGTAAAAAATAAAAGGGAATGTCTAACCAATGCCCTAAGGGCATTGGTTAGACATTCCCAAAATAAAACAATAACTTACAAGATCACCACGAGATATTCCCAACTGAGCCAAAGCAGAAGCCAACTTAACACACCTACGATGTGTTTCTCCCCACGTATACTTAACCGAACCATAAACAACCGATGTTCGGTCTCTAAACACATCAGCAGATCTTTCTAAGAAACTAATAGGCGACAAAGGCACATAGTTTGCATCACATCTTACTAGTCCTTCAACTGACCGCCAACTTTCGCGTTGGATATCATCTGTTCTGTTAGGTTCAGATAACTGAGACAACTGTGAGTATGTACGATGATGTACACGGGTTCGGTTCGTTTGCAAAACGAGCCGAACGGTTGACTTGTTAAAGAATTTGTTCATGGTGATGAACAAAGGAAAGAGTTTGTGTTTGATGTTTTGTTTAGATCATTAGATGTAAGTTATGGTTTTAAATAGTGTGGTCAATATGAGTCGATGTTGACTATTATGGTATATATATATATATAATTTGTTTTTTTGGTTATTTAACTTGTATTGGTACTTTGGTAGTTAGGTGTAGCAGCTAAGTCGCACGCATGACATACGTATAATGTTCAAATAGAACGAGTAACCTACACCGTTCGTACTTCTGGTTTGAGTTGACCGCATCATTTCGTCCTTTGATCGAGAAAACTTCATTGTTGGTCCCTAACTGTCGTTCATTATCCTTCGTTAGTCCCTACCTTCAACGGACCTCAGTAACTCTCGTAAATGCTCACACCTAATATCCACATGAGGGCTATCATTCATTTTACTCCTTTTCACCATTAACAGTTTTTCATTTCTCTCTAAAAAACCGTTATGTCAATCTATCTATACGAAATCTCATTTTCTTAACTTCAAAATTTATACAAATCTTTAAAACTTACCCTTTTTTTATTTTTAGTTAGCTTTCTTAATAAATTTAATCCCCGTTATAATTAGTTAATACTAATCAAAAGTTGAAACATAAATAACCCAACAAGATCTTGTAGAAATGAATGGTGAAATCAAAAACAACAACACCAAAAAGATTTGTTGTCGAACGACACTTTCTTTCATCTTCTTCGGTGAGATGTAGCCAAATGAATGGTGGTTGGAGCAGATCCGGTGCATGGTGGTGGCTTTGGTGGTAAGATGGGAACGACATTGCAATCGGGGTCGCTTGTATTGGTGGTTTTAGTTTTGTTCCCAGTTGGGTGTAGATAATCAATGACTACCGGATATTAATTGAAATCGTGTTATCACTTTCCAATAGAAACTATTCGACCCTAATGCCTGGGTTACATGAATATCTCTATGGGATAAGACCAAGTGTGGTTTTTGTTTTAGGCACAAAGCAAGAACCTGTTCGCTTTCAAGTGTTTTTGTTTCGTATGTTTTTCCATGCAAATGTATATCAAAGTAAATAGAATTATGAGAATTAATCGGCTAATTATTCTCCTCATAATGTTCATCCATTATAGAAAAATAGTGGTTACAAGACTAAATCATTATAGCCTTAAATGCGAGTTTGAAACCGCCTATTAATAGGTCAAAGCAGTAACAAACTAATTCCAGCAAAGTCGTGGTTCTCCCATCAGAAACACTCATCAGCATGTTCACTTAAGAACTAACCTGCCGATGATTTTCAGTTTCTAATGGATACCACTTGCTGATGAGCATTCACTATCTGATGAGAATTGCTCTCTAATGAGATAACTCACTGAAGGTTTGAACCTTCTGATAAGTTATTCCCTGATGAGTACATCAGAACTTAACTCACTGATGAGACCATCAGAAACATAAAACCACTATTAGAGTCAGGGTAGTTATGGACTTAGGCGGTGTTTGGTTCGTGAAATTTAAATCATGGGTTTAAAAATTATGTGGGTTTTTGTATGGGTTAAAAAATGAGGATTTTAAAATTTATTTTTATGTTTTGTTATCTAAGGAACTAGAATTTAATTCGAGTAAATTGCTTAATTACCATTGAGAGAATTGCAAAATACATCCCTGTGGTTTACAGGTTTTGTCATCTTACATCCCTGTCAGAAACTTTTGGCAATATACATCCCCCGTTAGGCAAACGTTTGCCACAATACATCCCTCGTTAAGAATGAGGACTAACGGTGCAAATTTTTTCTCCGTTATCTCTTAGCGAGGCTGAAAATATTTGCACCGTTAGTCCTCGCTAGCCTTCGTTAGCCAAACATTTGCACCATTAGTCCTCTTTTTGGGTTTTTTTACGTTTTATCCATTTTTTTTCCGTTTTTTCAGTTTTTATCCGTTTTTTGTACGTTTTATCCGTTTTTTGTCAGCTTTTTTCCGTTTTTTTACGTTTTATCCGTTTTTTGTACGTTTTATCCATTTTTTGTACGTTTTATCCGTTTTTTGTACGTTTTATCCGTTTGTTGTCCGTTTTTGTACGTTTTAAATTGGATAAAACGGATTAAAAACGAAAAAAAACGGAAAATAACTGACAAAAATTGGATAAAACGTACAAAAAAGGGAAAAAAACGGATAAAACGTATAAAAACGTAAAAATAACTGACAAAAACTGATAAAACGTACAAAAAATGGAAAAAACAGACAAAAATTGGATAAAACGTACAAAAAATGGATCAAAACGTAAAAAAAACCGATAAAATGTTCAAAAAACGGATAAAAACGTTAAAAACTGGCAAAAACAGATGAAATGTACAAAAAACTGAAAAAAAACGTAAAAAAACTGATAAAAAACGGATGAAACGTACAAAAAAACGGATAAAACGTACAAAAAACGGAAAAAACGGATAAAACGTACAAAAAACGGATAAAACTGAAAAAACGTACAAAAAACGGAAAAAAACTGACAAAAAACGGATAAAACTTTAAGAAAAACCCAAAAAGAGGATTAACGGTGCAAATGTTTGGCTAACGAAGGCTAACGAGGACTAACGGTGCAAATATTTTCAGCCTTTTTAAGAAATAACGGAGAAAAATTTTGCACCGTTAGTCCTCCTTCTTAACGAGGGATGTATTGTGGCAAACGTTTGCCTAACGGGGGATGTATATTGCCAAAAGTTTCTGACAGGGATGTAAGATGGTAAAACCTGTAAACCACAGGGATGTATTTTGCAATTCTCTCATTACCATTTGAAAAAGTCAATCATGGATTTATTTATATATACATTGATTTATTTGAGAGGGCACTTTAGTATTTTATTCTACTATAATTAATGTGGCCCCACAGGTTTTTAAATGCATCATTCAACTAGTGAGTTAAGAAATCATCAATTTTCTAGGTCCCACCATATTCAAACCCACCCTTTTTGACTTACCAAACATGATGATGAGGTGAATTTAAAATTTAAAACCACCAAAAACCTTCAAATATTTGTCAACCAAACGCACCCTTAATGGGTGTACACTCCGTACCTCCAAGCCCATTTCCAAGTATGCCCATATCCCTCGTTTGAACTAAATTTTCAACAGCTTGTTGGCAGACATAGGGTCGTGGTGATTTTGTTAAAAAGAAAATGGAGGAAAAGGAAATCAATGCTTATGATTTTGTAATTTATTAACATATTTTTTTAACTGGATTTATTATTATTAACAATTTATTAACATATATTGATGATGCGTGGTTTTGCAATCTTGCAGTAGGTTTTACCTCTCAAGGGATCTTGAGAAGCTTGCAATCCCCACCAGGCAGTGTACCTGACCGATGTAGTATAGTGAAGTGGCAAGTACCGGGGGATTGATTGTTCAACTCAAAGAATAGTGTTCGTTAAGATTTAAATTTATCTACTAGGTCTAGAGGTGAGGGATGATTCTTTTTGTATTTTTATATTTTATGGAAAGCAAGTAAAAATCTCGGGTTTTGGAAGGAGGGGCGGAATTAGTTGCTAATCAACTAACCCAAAAGCTACTACTTAAACTAATGTGCAAGAAAGTAAACTAGGGTTCTACAAGGGAAGTGAAGTATGTCTACCTATGATGTATTACTCCTTGCTAGCTATCCAATTCTACCTATTGAGTTGTCACACCTTGTTTTAATTGACGGGTTGCATTCCTTAATACCATTCGTAGGGCCGTGTATGATCTTCCCTAACTCTATTACTTCACTTCTATGTCGAGCCGACTAAAAGCTCCTAACATGGGATCACTAGAATTCGCTTATGCATTAAATACAACCATATAATCGTAGTATACATCCGATTCATGTTTCTTAAGACGTTCAAGCAAGTTACCGTATAGGAGGTTAGCCAGTTTTCTTAAGCCTAACATCGACATCACCCAATCAAAACAAGAAACAATAGGAAGCAAGAATTATAAACTAAACCAACTAGATCTATTGAAGTTGTCACGCCTTAATTGATGGAGATAAACACAAACATCAAGATGNCAAAAAACGGATAAAACGTACAGAAAACGGATAAAACTGAAAAAACGTACAAAAAACGGAAAAAAAACTGACAATAAACGGATAAAACTTTAAAAAAACCCAAAAAGAGGATTAACAGTGCAAATGTTTGGCTAACGAAGGCTAACGAGGACTAACGGTGCAAATATTTTCAGCCTTTTTAAGAGATAACGGAGAAAAAATTTGCACCGTTAGTCCTCCTTCTTAACGAGGGATGTATTGTGGCAAACGTTTGCCTAACGGGGGATGTATATTGCCAAAAGTTTCTGACAGGGATGTAAGATGGTAAAACCTGTAAACCACAGGGATGTATTTTGCAATTCTCTCATTACCATTTGAAAAAGTCAATCATGGATTTATTTATATATACATTGATTTATTTGAGAGGGCACTTTAGTATTTTATTCTACTATAATTAATGTGGCCCCACAGGTTTTTAAATGCATCACTCAACTAGTGAGTTAAGAAATCATCAATTTTCTAGGTCCCACCATATTCAAACCCACCCTTTTTGACTTACCAAACATGATGATGAGGTGAATTTAAAATTCAAAACCACCAAAAACCTTCAAATATTTGTCAACCAAACGCACCCTTAATGGGTGTACACTCCGTACCTCCAAGCCCATTTCCAAGTATGCCCATATCCCTCGTTTGAACTAAATTTTCAACAGTTTGTTGGCAGACATAGGGTCGTGGTGATTTTGTTAAAAAGAAAATGGAGGAAAAGGAAATCAACGCTTATGATTTTTTAATTTATTAACATATTTTTTTTAACTGGATTTATTATTATTAACAATTTATTAACATATATTGATGATGCGTGGTTTTGCAACCTTGCAGTAGGTTTTACCTCTCAAGGGATCTTGAGAAGCTTGCAATCCCCACCAGGCAGTGTACCTGACCGATGTAGTATAGTGAAGTGGCAAGTACCGGGGGATTGATTGTTCAACTCAAAGAATAGTGTTCGTTAAGATTTAAATTTATCTACTAGGTCTAGAGGTGAGGGATGATTCTTTTTGTATTTTTATATTTTATGGAAAGCAAGTAAAAATCTCGGGTTTTGGAAAGAGGGGCGGAATTAGTTGCTAATCAACTAACCCAAAAGCTACTACTTAAACTAATGTGCAAGAAAGTAAACTAGGGTTCTACAAGGGAAGTGAAGTATGTCTACCTATGATGTATTACTCTTTGCTAGCTATCCAATTCTACCTATTGAGTTGTCACACCTTGTTTTAATTGACGGGTTGCATTCCTTAATACCATTCGTAGGGCCGTGTATGATCTTCCCTAACTCTATTACTTCACTTCTATGTCGAGCCGACTAAAAACTCCTAACATGGGATCACTAGAATTCGCTTATGCATTAAATACAACCATATAATCGTAGTATACATCCGATTCATGTTTCTTAAGACGTTCAAGCAAGTTACCGTATAGGAGGTTAGCCAGTTTTCTTAAGCCTAACATCGACATCACCCAATCAAAACAAGAAACAATAGGAAGCAAGAATTATAAACTAAACCAACTAGATCTATTGAAGTTGTCACGCCTTAATTGATGGAGATAGACACAAACATCAAGAAGAAATCAATAAGATCT
>LBNU01030708.1:18704-54154 GCA_014162995.1 Artemisia annua | reverse complement strand
ATGTAAAGGGCAATTGCTCTCATGAAGTGAGCAAGCGTTTAGGGACAACGGCTCCCATAAAGTAAGGTACAATTGCTCTCAACAAGTGAGCCTTTAGGGACAACGGCTCTTATCTTATTAGGGAAAAATTTCCCTCATAAAGTTAGCCTTTAGGGATAACGGATCTCATCATGTAAATGACAATTGTTTTTATCAAGTGTGCAAGCATTAGGGACAACGGCTATCATTGTGTAAAGGGCAATTACTCTCATCAAGTGAGCAACCGTTTAAGGACAACGACTCCCATAAAGTAAGGTACTATTGCTCTCAACAAGTGTGCCTTTAGGGACAACGGCTCTTATCATGTAAGGGACAAATTGGCCTCATAAAGTTAGCCATTAGGGACAACGGATCTCATCATGTAAGTGAAAATTGCTCTTATCAAAGGTGCAATGATAGGACCGAAGTTTATGTTGATTTGTGGATTCGGGAGGTCGGGTAACATGGAAGAAGATGACCTCCATTGTTAGTGAGAGAAAGTAGAGAGAGAAGGGAAACTAGTGTTTGTTTTATTGATAATGAAAAGTGAAAGGAACTTTACACATAACTGTACAATAATGATGCTTCTAGTCCATGTGTTTGTGCCTTTCAAGATAGATAATGTAATCCCGTACATGTCGTTCCATTTACGTGTTAGGACCATAAACTCAGGTCCTAACAATCTTTCCCCCAATTGGGCGACATAAGGGATTACTTACAACATTTCCTACAAGTACAAATACAAATAAAGAAGGGTCTTCATCGGCTCTTCAAGTGCTGAGGATTACTGCAGTTGACGCTCTTTGTCTTCATCGTGTACCTCGGCTTGAGAACTTTATCTTCACTTGTAGGCAAATGATGTAATATGCATGAAATGGATTAACTTCCCCCCAATTCATGTTGCATGTCTTTAGCGGCTTCTTTTTTTGGGTAAAGGGGAATAATCCTGTACCCCGGTAAAATACATTAACCAAAAAACATTGAAGTACAACGGATGAGGGTGACATCCCTCATCTCAGTCCCTTAGGACACTTACAGACTCTCATATAAGAATGACACACCATTCTTATAACTTACAATAAAATGAATCTACCACTAATGACATAAGTACATAAGACATGACATTACTACTCAAGAATAATACTTGAGCCTTCTAAATCACTCTGGCAATTCACTTTAACTTCCATGAAGAAAAATACTTTAGCGGCTTCTTCGTACACTTCTTTTTGGCGAAGTTTCTGAATCGGCTTCCCCCCAAACTGACAACCGTCTTCAGCAGATTCGAAACTTTGATGTAGTAAACAAGTCTTCTAACTTTTGAAGTTTTGAGTACGCAGCGGAATTTGTAGATGACACAGCAAACCACACCAAGCAAATCTGAGTAGTTAAATTATCACGGTTATACTCAATGCGGAAGCTCTGTTCGGGGGTAACATGCAAGAAATCAGCAGGATATTCTCACATATGTAGGCTACTTAGCACTTCACAATCCATGAAAGTTGAGACGATTACACCTAAGTAAGACGTTTGAACCACTGACCGTCTCATTTCTTCCCCCTGTTTGCAAAAACTCATGAAGGAAGAGGATTTTCGCAAAGAACTCAAGCAACACCTATTCTATCTTCCCCCACGATGTCTTCTTCGAAATCGGGAGCATACTCACTATGTTAACGATGAGAATCGGAGGCAGCGTAACCCCATATGTCCAATTAAACAAACAGGTGTGAAGTACCATAATTAGCCCCATGAGAATCAACTGCTGATAAACTTCTCTACTCTTTTATACTTCTCTCAACCAACTCTTTACCGACCCCATTATCGTTCTGACGGCTTTTTGTAGTAACTGCTGATGGAGAAAACCCAATATTATGAACTTGAAAACGGAGTAGAATAACCCAAACTTGTGACTTAAACATGCACTATTGTATGACTAAGAACCAATATTGCCAATAAAGGTAGGAAATCATATACCCATCCTACCATCCTTAATTGTATATGAACATCTCTTGAATTATCCACATCTTTTGGTGACACTTGAGCACTACAACGTAACTCCTTTAAAGTGATAGTTATACTCTGAGAGCACTACAACGTAACTCCTTACATCATGTATAACTAGACAACTCAAGTCTCTGTCATATGTATGGACAAAAGCTCAAACAAGGATCTCGAAGAATCATGCATCCAACCAACCCCGATATCTTCAAGATACTAAGTACACGCACCTGTGAAATTCCACTTCAATCTCAAATAAATAATAAAGAATTGTCGCCGTAGTCACATCTTGCGGTTAAACACTCAAAACTAGCCTTTTGACTTTTTAAGTGAACTTGATAATGGTTTCCCAATCTTGTCAAAAATTGTATCCCCGTGAAAATTTGTAACAACCAAAATACCACTCTTTTTCGACAAACGTTATACCAAAAATTAACACAATGAAAAAAAAAAATACATTTGATTAATGACATTTCAGCCCGATGTGTTAATTTATGTTGGATTCAATAGCAACCAAATCTATTTAAATCTGGTATAACCAACCAACCTTTCATAATTCACTTTCGGCCCATCACACAAAAAAATTCTACTAGCCCACTCTAAGTATAACAACTCGTTGCAGCCTATTAATAAATTTTTGATGTTTAATCCCGGGCCCAAAGTTGAAAAAAAAACCTGATCCAACCTTCCAAAACCAATAACCGTGTAAAATGATATAACCCTACAATTTTATAACCCTAATCACACACAAACATACTTCACTCCGCCCCCATCCTCATTTCTCTCACCTAACAAATCTGTCAACACATATTAATCTCATCTTCAAACTAATCAACGATCTATGTCCATCAACAATTGATCTTAATCACATCATCTAGATTCTGGTCACAAACCCACCAACACAATTCATAACCGAATGTCAGGAACACAAACACGAAACCATACCGTGACCTTGTTAACATTTGGTGCTAAATCCGAATAAAAACTTACGTTGAAGGTGTGAAAATCCTTAGAAGGGTCTCAGGTAGGTTCAGCACATGTCTTGTCCAAGATTGTGTTAAAAACTGAATGAAAGACATGGGTTTAACAAATATTGTTATAACTCGTTCTTTATTATTCGGATATAAGTGAAGCGTAGTCTTCAATGAATCTGTGATGATTAATTTCTGTCTTTCGTTTCCAAGACACACGAAGGAAGAAATACTGAGATAAAAAATAATGTTTCTTTTAACTACGAGTCTCTTCTAAGATCAGTGATGATTTATTTTCGTGATTTTTGGATTTGAATGAATATTGAAATATTTATTTCCACACGAAAAAAAACTGAGATCGATTGTTTTGTTGTTTGAGATGGTTGACAGTGGTTAAGTGGGTTTGGTGTTGCTGGGATGTTGACGAGGGGTTGTATTGTGATGGGTCTTTGATATTAGGTTTATGGTCAACAACTTCTCCTCATCTCTTTCTCTTTTTCATTTGGTCACTTTTTCGAAAAAAAATTTTCTCGATAATTTGGCATTCAAAAGATTTTGAAACTTTTCAGTTTATCGAGAAAATTTTATCGAGAAAATTTTTATCGAGAAAAAATTTTTTATCGAGAAAATTTTTCAGGAAAGTTTATCGAGAAATTTGAATTATCGAGAAAATTATTTCGATAATTAGGGTTTTGTTTTCTCGAAAAAACAGTACTTTTTCGAAAATTTCTTATACAAGAAATTCCGATTTAATTCCGGTGAGTATATCCAGTTTCCGATGTGTTTTCCAACCATTTGACCACTTTTTCTGACCAGTTTTTCTAAACTAGTTTCTGACCATATTTAGACCAAATTCTGAGCATTCTATTGACCAAAAAAATGATAACATTAGACCATTTTATTCGAACCATACAAATAATATTTGAATCATTGTTTTCACGGGTTTTAGATTTGTGCCAAAAGTCAAAAAAAATGATGTAACAGTTAACATAAGTCTGTTAACGAGTGACTGAAAGACCAAACGAGACAGATATATGAAACTGATAGTGAAAGGTTGAGACTTTTATGACCATTTTGACACCATGAAACTATTGTAACCAAAAAAAATATATAAAGAACGGTACGACACAAAGGTTAAGACAGCTTCAAGATAACATTTTTGACAAGATATGACCACAAAATCAACAAAATAATAACCTAGGCTTTGATGCCACTTGATAGGTCACCATATTGTAAACACAAGTATAGATTTGATAGAAATGAGATGAGAAATAGAGTTTGGTTGATTAGATCAAATATGAAGAATAAAAGTGCAAGAGTTTCACTATGATATTGAAATAACCAACAAGAGAGAATGAATACATGAGGTCCTATTTATAGGAGAGGAGCTAGGGCAACACTCCCTCTCTCCTTCCTTTACTAGACGAATGGGCTTGGAGCCCATTGGACACGTTTGGACTCTTATCATGTTTACATGACTCTCTTAAATAACTTAGATAAACATAGCAACCTATTACAAATGATGAAATAACCGAGACTTGATAAAATGTTGAAAACTTAGGTTCTAACACAAGAACCTAAGAAACCAAACGGGTATTATGAGGCATGGAAAGATAAACCGAATTTCAGTTGGGGACAGACTCGCAGTGTGTCACTCAATGACTCCCCTCCGCTAACGTGGTCTGAGCACCATCCTCCTCTAAGTACACCCGAGCAGGAACCTGAGGAGATCCTACGGAAATTTATCCTATCACAAGAGATGAGACTCATGAAACTCGAAATTCAATTCAGGCAACAGCAAGACGACATGAATAACAAGGTTGGTAACCTGGTTGACATGATAAAAGGTCGCCTTGTTGGTGAAATAACACGAGTCGAGGAAGTCAAGTCTACTACTATCCTCAGCCCTCCAACCTCACAAGTGAAAATTAAGAGCCCCAGCAAACTCTTCAAGCACATGTCACCGGACAAGAGAGAAGTTACGAAACCTTCCCCCTCAACCGCACCAACCCAGTTCGTAAACACCATTACCAAAATGCTTTTACCCAAACCAGATGAAGACCGACAATCAATCAGTAATGAGGAGGGTAGAATCAAGAAACCCGACAACCCTTCGGAACCGTTAGCAAACTCCACCACGAGAGGGACAAGCGATAAGGAAGATTCGGAGGAAGAATCCGAAGAGCTCCAGAAATCCTCTGAATCAAGCGATGACCCCCTTTTAGAGGAACTTGAGAGGAGTACCACAGGATTACACATCGGAAAAAAATAAGAGAGTGACTCC
Organism: Artemisia annua; assembly: GCA_014162995.1. Lineage (NCBI taxonomy): Eukaryota > Viridiplantae > Streptophyta > Magnoliopsida > Asterales > Asteraceae > Artemisia > Artemisia annua. Next base: position 48,886 of record LBNU01030708.1, on the reverse strand, counting down.
GATATTTTCATAATATCCTGCACTGCTAAAGGGAAGTTGATAAGAGACACTTACATAAATCCCAGTTCCCCAACTAATGCTATATCCCTTTCTCTATATAACGAAATCTTCAACGAACAAGTCGCGTATGAGGGGTCTAATGTCATTAGGACAATTGGAAAGGTGCCAATTGTAATTGGAAAGTTCTCTTTTAACACCGACCTAACCATATTCAATGACATAAGCGCGATAATCAGTCCATCCTTAAATAGCCTCGTTCTAGGGGAACCGTTCGTCAAGGCAACCGAAGTGAAACTTGATAAGGATGAGAGAAGTGCATTTTTTACAGATGGTGTTAGGACGGTAATCTTTCGTGACAGTAATGAAGAGTTATATGAATATCAACCGTCGGAATTTCGCAACACATGGGGGTTGCAAGGCAGGAGGCCTGGTAGGATAAAGCGAGGCGATTCTACTAACCTCAAAATACCCTGTATGATCGGCCGCAAACACTTTCATAATCTTTACATCAACACACGTTTGCACAAAAATGTGATGTCCTTGTTTCATTATAATAATATTTTTAAGAGTGGAATGATCTACAAGGGAGAGGATGTTGTAGGTATCGACAAAGGTGTACAAGTGTTTGTAGGCAACATGACATTCACTATGAGCTTCACAATTGTTGACAATATAGAAAAATACATTGATCCCAGGTTGTCACAAGTTGTTTTTGGGACACCCTTCTGCGAAGTCACAAATTTGGTGGTAGACGAGCCTAATGGGATCATGACTTTCACCGACGGGGTTAGAAAAGTCTCATACCAAACTCCATATATGATGAGAGACTTTAAGGGAATTGATCATGGAGGACTCGATAGTCTGGGCTCTCAAGTCGTGCTATGTGATGAAGATGTGAGGAGAGGATGTAACAACACTTCTGATTTATCATGCGGATTCTTTAAGGATGTTAGTAAACTAAGTTATAGATATAGAGAAGATCCTTTTGATTCGGAACACCCAAAGTACCTCCACTATGATAGCAATTCTGATAGGGGAAAATAGGATGACTTAGGAACCGTGACCAACGACGAAGTCACGTAATGTTCGGTGACTTTCAGTCTAGCTACAAGACTCGTTAATAAAGAAAAGCGCTTCTTGGGAGGCAACCCATGCTTTGTGTTTGTTTGTTTGTTTATTTGATTTTATTTGTTTCCATATGTAAGTTATATTTCTTATTACTGATTCATGCTTCAAACTAAATTGTGAAAATGCTTTATTTTGTTTTTAACTCCGTCTTAACTACATATAAAGGTATTTCGCAAAAGCTAAGTGTAAGGGAAATCTAAATCGGTTTATAAAGAACGAATGAACATGAACCATAACAATGTAAATTAACATACATATTAGTATTTGTTTGAGTCAAATGCTTGTATCGAGTCATAATGAATTTTTTTGCAGGAATTCTAGGAAGTAAGATCTAGTTTTTCCAGAATTTTTTCCAGAAACTTAACATGAGAATTCTGTCAGATCATTCTGATGGCGTTAGGCATAACACCTGACGGCGTCAGGTTAAAATTTTCTACAATTTTTGAAAGTTTCGTATTTCTTCCGGAAACCTAAAAAGTTTTGTCAATTCTTTAACTTATAATCTCCAGGAATTCTGCAAAAATATTCATTCCACAAGCATTATATCCTATTATGTAGTTTTTACCGTCGATTTTATGCGAGGTTGGCCTTTATCTTTTTCAGGTTAACAGGTTATTTTGGACAAGAAGACGTCTATTATTTTGGAAGGGAAGCTTTGAACGTTTGTCTTTCTTGGAAGAAGATCTAACCATGTTACTTCATTATCCACATCAAACGATTCAGGGGAGTATTTGATTTCATTCTTTTATTTTATTTACTTTTACATCTTCTATTTGAACATTGGGGACAATGTTCGGTTTAAGTGTAAGGGGGGTAAATGAAGGCACCGTTGAGAATACACTTACGCTTGATGTTTTGCTTTGTTTGATAGTAAATTTGTAATAAAACCAAGAGAAATATTTGAACTTGCGTTAGGACCATCTCAAATCCACAAGTGAGACTACATTCGTGTAGTTAAGATTTAATACATGATAAGTAGGATTAACCCATTGTTTTACACCCGTATTTTTGTTATAATTACATTGACTTCATTGGTCAAGTAATTCTCCCACACCCTTTGCGTTGTATCCATTTTTGGTACACGATACGCCTAGTACACCCCTCCGAGCCTATCCTTTCATTTCGATCTTTGAGCATCTTACTCAAAGTGAGAATTTGTTTACACCCCATTAAATGTACACCCAAATCGCCTTAGCCTACCTTGTATGCACCCACCTTTGGTGCATTATTGTGAAAACATTTGTTAAACCCTTAGTTAATTATCTAGTCAATTACATGGTTGCTAAGTTAAGTCATATCCTTGTACATATTGTTTTGGGACGATTGGGACTCATGGGTAAAGTACTAGTGTAATGGAGTAAGGGGGAAGAACGACATTACTACCCCCATATGTGCTAAACATTTTAAAAGTACTCCAAGTTTTTCAATTATCTTAATTCGAGTCATTAGAATAGTAATTGTAAAGTTATGTAAAGATTCAAGTGTAAGGGGAATGCGACTCCCCTATGATGTATTATTTTGGATGGTAGGGCAAGAGTGTATGAAAAAAAAAATCAAGAAAAATACAAAAAAAATGTGAAAAAGAAAAGAGAAAAACATACGGACTACCATCCCGTTTCCTTTTATGTTTCTTTTTAGTTTTTGTTATTTCATTTTTAGTTTAAGATTGAGTCGAGTCTTGACTTAAGCAACGATGTAGAGTGCATGTATTTGATCATGATAATTACCTTGCCACCATTAAAATACCCTTTATTCTAACCAAACCGTGTTTATCATATCCCTACACCTTACGTTACAACCCTTTGGAAAGCCCTCTTTGATAGTTTATCTTAGGTGCTTACGCCTAGCGGAGGAGTAATTGATCCTCTCCCAAGCCTATGGTAATCTATTTGCTATGACAGGTAGTGAGTGTTATTTTCCGTTTTCATTTATGAGATATAATTCTATGACATTTGAGAGATGACAGAATCCAAACACTATTTGTGAGGTGCTAGTGTATGATTTCCGTGCTTGTTATGATTAGGGTCTAATAACTATTTGTTGTAATTACTTTTATATTCGTGTTAAATGACCCCTAACTCATATTTTGATTGGAATAAAAGCTCATTTGCTTGAGGACAAGCAAATCCCAAGTGTAAGGGTATTTGATGAGACAAAAAGTGTTACGCTTTTAAGGGGTCATTTAAGCCTTAATTCGTACAAATGTGATCAAATATTGCCCTAAATCATTCCTTTTGTCATTTTATGTACTTTTGAGAGGAATTCTGGAAAACATGCATATTTGGACGTTTTTGGAGCATAAAAGTGAAGAAAACAACAAAGTCTCAAAAGAAGCAGAAATTACAACCTGACGGCGTCAGAGTCACAAGGTGACGCCGTCAGCAAGCCTTGACAAAAGAGTGGAAACCAATTATCAAATGACAGGCCAGAAAGATTTTTTGAGATTAACACCTGACGCCGTCAGGTGTTAGAAGTTGTAGGCCGTCAGGTTATGATTTAAAGAGTGACGGCCCAGAGAGGAATAGAGAGTGACGGCGTCAGAAGTGGATCTAGGCCATCCGAGAAACCTAATGGCGGCGAGCTGACGGCGTCAGCCTCTATACCTGACGCCGTCAGAATGTAAAATCTATATATAGTTTTCTATTTTTCATTCATTAAGTGTGGAACTTTGTGGAGAACTTTTGGCACCAAACCCTAGACGAATTTTCTGTACTTTTTAGGGTTTCCAACCCTTGGAACCCTCATGCTTAATTAAAGATAAGTCTTCACTTTAATTCAATCAATATGTCTATGTGTTGGTTGATTATCTCTTTTGCTTGTCTTTTAATTAACATGTGTAGCTAAATTCTCTTGTGTTTGCTTAGATCTAATGAAACCTAACTATTAATTATTGGTTAATTGATGTGTTGTTGTTTGTTGGGATGATTGTTCCATCAATGTTAGGCTCAAGAAAACTGGCCAACCTCCTTTATGGTAACGTGCTTGAACGTCTTGGGAAACATGTAGCCAAGGCATACTAGGCTATTAAGGTAGTATTTAACGCATGAGCCACTGTTTACAATCCCTATGGTTGTGCCGTGCATGGCATAGGAGGAGATAAGAGCTCATAGAATTGGAGAGATATGTATGCCACTCCATGAGTTATTAGGAATACACCCTTCATCCACACAAGTAACATACATATCAATTAACCGGTAAAAGATGGTTAGGGAGTAATGAAGTCTAAGTAAACACACTTTTCTCCATATTATTTTCACAACCACAATAGTTTAGATATTTTATTTTATTTGCAATTGTAGTTATCTTGGGTTAGTTGACTAGCAACTAATTCCGCCCACTCCTTCAAAACCGAGATTTTACTTGCTTTCCTAAAAAATATAAAAATACAAAAAGAATCTTCCTTCACCCTTAGACCTATTAGAGTAGTTTTTCTGTCCTAACGAACACGATTCCCTGTGAGAGAACGATCATCCCCCGTACTTACCACTATCCTATACTACATCGGTCAGGTACACTGCCTGGTGGGGTTGTAGGCCTCTAGAGATCCCTCGAGAGGTAAAACCTGTTGTAAGGTCACAAAACCACGCATCAACTGCACATCCTCCTCTACCCGAAAATGAAGAACCTCTACCTGGGAACACCCTGCAGTACACACAGATTATTATGAAAGAGCTCAACATTGAAAATATGACAAAGAAAGAACTGGCAAGGGTCAAACGTGATGCTTTCGACCTACTTCTCAAGTAAGCCGGAAGCACAATCGAACTGGAATACAACTTGGAAAACATTGCAATGGCAATGAGTGATAAATTCGATTGGCATCAACCTGGTTCCACCCTTCCCTTCTACTCTGAAAGTGATGGTCCATATGCAATAAATTGGACCAAAACTTTAATACTACAAGGTCCTCCGACCACACCAATCCTTCCTTACCATCACTTCTTCAACACCGATCTCGAATACCTTCAGAATGATCAAGTGGCTTCAAAGAAAAAGTATGCTACCTCTCTCACAATGCGAAAACCTGCTGCCCGATACATGCATGCTGCAATCAAAGAACACTTTGCACAAGTATATGTCAATGAGGTGGTATGCTACAACAGAGAAGCATTACTTGGAATTCAACATTGGCATTATCGTTGTCAACTATACTATATAAGCTGCTTGGGATTGAACACAAGAAAAACTGTCTCAAAGGACCACAGTGAGCCTCGNGATCTCGAATACCTTCAGAATGATCAAGTGGCTTCAAAGAAAAAGTATGCTACCTCTCTCACAATGCGAAAACCTGCTGCCCGATACATGCATGCTGCAATCAAAGAACACTTTGCACAAGTATATGTCAATGAGGTGGTATGCTACAACAGAGAAGCATTACTTGGAATTCAACATTGGCATTATCGTTGTCAACTATACTATATAAGCTGCTTGGGATTGAACACAAGAAAAACTGTCTCAAAGGACCACAGTGAGCCTCGAATTGTTGCAATCACGGAGATCGTAGACAAACACATGTGGAACTACTACTTCATGAGAGAAATTCAAGTCAAGATACAGGACGAGAAAAATTACACATTCAATGAAGCTGACTTTCCCTACCTACATCTAAACGACATTCAAGACATGTATCTGGAAAAGGTTCAAGGACGAATGCGCAGCTACTCCACAAAAATGCAATACAACTTCGTCTCGTCTCTACTTCTCTTCATCCGACGCTTGATAGTGCAAGAAAGAGTTGAAGATCTACATCTGGGTGTTGAAGGTCATCAAAAGAAGATCAACTTGACTGCTCCCGAATTTTGGTGTCCTGGCATCGAGGAAATGTCTCAATATCAACTGGTTAGAGATCTGTCATTTGGTTTCGTCTACTTAAGCGAACGTGACAGACTTAACTACATGGCATATAATGAGATACACAAGTTCTGTGATGCTACACTTAAATCGTTCGCGATGGCTTGGTCAACAGATTGAAGGATATTCATCTAAAGAAGATTCAAAGGAAATATGATAACCTCAGGTGGAATAGTTCCGAAAGGCGACATGTGAAAACATTTGTCCACAAGATAGAGGAGAGGATAATCAGACGTGATTAAATCAGGAGATTAGAAAGCTACATTGGTGTTAGACCATCATTCCTAGTCAAAACCTTCCAACGACCTGATCCTTAATTCACGAACTTTGAGGAACTCTTTGGTGGCAAACAGTAGATGCATTACACGAGTACAAACATTTCAACATTTTCATTATATTTGATTGATTTGTGATTACTATGGCTTGTGCACACATAACAGTGAACAACCCGCACTTTGTACTTAAAGGACCCTGTGGTACGCATCAGTGCCACAATCCTCACATAAGGAGCGAAAGCTTCTTACTTTTGAGTAGAATTAACAAATTTTTCATAATTTCTTACAATTCGGCTCAAAAGACAAGTATTTCACCTCAATGAGGATTCACTTGTTGAGGGGGAGTACTTGACCAAAAACATCGTTCTTGAGTCAAAAAAGTTCTTGTGAGATTCTCCTCATAAGACTCAAAAAGGCATATTTTAATCAAAAAGTTTCACAAAAACATCATTTAATATGTTATTTTTGAGGGGGAGAAGATGGAAAAGTGATTAAAATATGGTGATTAAGTTATATCATGTGCAAGCTCGACTTAATATTGACCCATGAATTGACGAAACAACAAATGTTAGTATTCGAAAGGGTTTATCCAAGTAGAAAGTAGCATTTCGAGAAACTCTTCCTAGATGTTTACCTTGACGGATATAACTTCCTTTTAGGAATGTTAACAACTTCAAGTTAGTTACTAGGGCTAGTTATCACCTAAAAACTGATAATGGATCCCTTTAACTAAGCAACATAAACGTGTCCCTCGGGTATATGTCTATTAAGAGTGGATCAATTCAAAAGTGCTAACTCCTCCCGCATGTGCAAATTTCTAAAAACATTCACGAGCATATGTGGAGGGGGAGTCTTTCATAAGAAAATTCTAGGATACTAGATAAGCTCATAAACACGTTTATACTTGTGGTATGGTTCGATGCAAGTAAGAAAAAGAAGAAAGAAATGTAGAGAGAGAAAGTTAGAGAGAGAAAGAGATGAAGCCTTGAGAGAAAACCAAAAAAAAGAAAATAGAATTGTGAGAGGAGGCTTACCCTCTCCAAGGATGGAGAGGGGTTTATATACATGAGTTTTGCCACTAGGGCGTGCCACTTGGGCTGCGGATCAGGTATACAGTGGGTAAAGACCCGTCCTTCTTCCGCGAACTAATCTAATTCTAAACTACGTATAACTAACTAATGTAACTACTACGAGCTAAACAATGCTTAATCATGTCTGGGGTGACCGAATCTTTCTTATACAAAATCGTATTCCTAACAATCTCCCCCTAAGAGAGGTCACCCTTTTAGATCTTGATTCTTGAATTCTTGCATTGAGATCTTTGTAGATTCTTTTGTAGCTCGTAGTGGTTGATTCTTCATGGATAAACTACTCAAGATGACTTCCTTGATGTATATGATGATCTTTTGACTTTGCTCTTCTCTCTTCATCCATATAATTAGCTTCAAGTCATCTTTAAGTGTATGTGTCTCTTTGTGATGTTGTGATTATCTTTGTGATGTCATGCTTACACTTTTCTGGATCATGATCTTCTGCGTCAGAGTTGTGGAAGCATAGTCGAAGCCCATTCTTTGATCATGGTATCTTAAGTTACGATGTTGAAGTGTAAGCATGAGATGATGAATCTGCATCTTTTCAGCAACCGGCATCAATCGTCAACTTCTTTGTCTTTGGTGTGATTACGCCTTTCCAACATGCCCATACATCTTTGTTGAGTAGATCTTCCCAGTTGAACAGTTCTGACGTCTCCTTTTAGATGTTGGTATGAGCATGTGGAACTCCAGTGATGGTGGTGAACATGGTAAGTTTGGTATGTTGAGCTGCATAAAACTTGGTTAGTAATAAACATACCGGCACTTACAAGTTCGGACTTCGAGATCGTCAACAGCATAGTGTGAAGACTTTCTCTAATCCTTACCAAGGCCGTTCCTAATCGGATGCCCCCGAAAGGGCTTTCACTGACATACCGAAGTACACCAACGATTAGGTGAGTCGTTGGAGATCACCCCACGACTGTAGACCTTTTGGAACACCACCGAACACACTAAGCGCAACCCACAAGAGATTACCGAAGTGACCTGCTGTCAGGGCTGTTTGATGTTGACCCTGGCAGGAGTTTCCACTCAATCACTGGGAAATACTTATGTATATTCCCTCATAAGTGTTCTCGGCAGATTGCTAAGATCTGCGTAGGACTCAAGATATTACAGCTGGTGTCCTTAATGTTGAACAACCAGTGTAGAAGTATCACGTGTTCCTATTAGATCTTTTGATGCATCTCTTGGCTCTAGACTCGATAAGTGCACATTGGTTATCCTATTTGGAGACTAGGGAGGGGTCTCCTGTTTCAATATCAACTAGCTCTAAGAGACTAGTCGATAGTTTACACCGGTTCCTCGTGAGAATGAAACAAGCTCTTTTAAGAGAACTTGAGTGGTTGGGAGGTTTAGTGCAGTGCGTCACTGGGTCCATGACGTCTTTATCTTCAATACTGATGTTACCTTGGTAACAATCAGTAGCATATGAATTGAACCCGGTTTCTGCCCTAAGGTTGAATAATTGGAGGGCTATTTCTTTTCACCCTTTCTCAATTCATTTCTTTTTAATTCTTCAACCCCTTCAGTGCTTACCGAGACTTCATTTACTAGAACCTTGTTGGGTTTGTTCCAGTCCTAGCTCAGTCTCAGTCGGCACTCTTCCCTTTCTCACTTTTCTCCTTTTTTTTCAATCATTGCTAAGGACTTCTAATCTATCTATTGGATTGTCCCTGGGAAGATCCCTCCGGTTCTGGTGGATCATGGGAACATATACCTAACCTAACCATCCTTATAAATCCATGCATTAAATTAAAGTGGTCGGTCTTTTGGTATGTTTCCACATTCACCATATAACCAAAATCATTGAAAATTCTCTCAAAGTGTTTATGATAAAGAAACACATTTTTGTTAACCCCTTGAGAGTTTTATCATTTTTCAAATGCTCCCCCTTAACATGTGCTTATAGGAAGAAAGAAATTCGCACATGTCGGGGTGAGTTGCACTTATTTGAATTGATCGGCTCTTAATAGACATATACCCGAGGGACACGTTTACGTTGCTTAGTTAAAGGGATCCATTATCAGCTTTTAGAACTAGCCCTAATAACTAACTTGAAGTTGTTAACATTCCTTAAAAAGGAAGTTAGACCCGTCAAAGTATATATCTACGAAGAGTTTTTCGAAATGGCACTATCTACTTTGACCAGTCCTCTTCGAGACACGTTTACATCACTTGATTTTGTAAAAACCCGCGAAAGACTCTTAGCCACTTGCTCCCCTTCAATATGTGCACATTGATTGAATCAGTTTTGAAAAACTTTGGCACATACGGGTGAGCTTGCAAAAGAGATCATTTATTCATCATTTTAAATCACTTGCTCCCCCTCAATATGTGCTTTGTTAATACTCCAAAATCTTTTAAAATTTTAGCTCAAAAGGGAGCGATCTTTTGAGTTCAAAACATCTTTATAAGTCCAAAAACATCACATTTAATCAGTTTTTATATTTAAATCACATTCTCTCCCCCGATCATAAAATTTCAAATCTTTTGAGATTTTGTGATCCCAATTGATTTAAATGATTTTCGAAAAGCTTTGGAGGGACATGTGGCAAAATTTTAAACGTTTACTGATTTTAGAGACACCTTTTGAGTTTTCACTATGGCTGGTGCACAAAGTTTTTAAAGGTGCAGAAATTTTGAGCACATATGCTCCCCCTCAATTAATGACCCGTTTTTCCATTTTAACGTTTAGTAGCCATAAATGTGAGTGGTAACGTATACGAGAAAATTTAAGACCAATGGCCACCTTGTACACCACAAAATCTCTTTTGAAGAATTTTTAGAAGAAATAGATTTTGGGAAAAGAAGACTTCTCTTCTTTTACTAGAAAGGCTGCACTGAAGCGTACAACTTTTCGGATAATCCGCACACAGTGAAAACATGATAACGTGTTTTTACACGGACTTTGAAAACCGGGTTGCTATCTGAAGTAATAGCAAACCATAATTTAAGCACGGGTTGCAGTCTGAAGTAACTGCAAACCATAATGTTGAAGTGCGGGTTACAGCCTGAAATGACTGTAAGCCATATAGGCATGTTTTGAAAACATTTTGAACTTCTGACGATGCCAGAAGACATGCCTAAGAAACAAACTATTTTTGGTATTTTAGAGTTTTTCTGATTTTTATGGTTTTTATAGGTTTTATATTTTTGTATTTTTCTTTTCTAAGTATTATATTATATAAAAGGATATTTGAAGTGAATCCATTACTCCTCATTCCCTTCCTGAAGACTTTTGAGTGATACTGGCATGAGACTCTCCAAACCAAGTTATTGGAGAATAAATCGAAACCGTTCTCCAGGAAGTGCCTTAGTGAAGAAATCTGCCAGCTGAAATTCTGTCTTTGCGAAGTGAAGTTCCACCACACCACTGGTAACCCTTAGCAGCAACCCTTGCCTTGTATTCAGAACGTTATCATGCTCATCAGATTTCACTTTAAGGATCCATCTAAGAGCAATAATCATTACACATTCTGGAGATGGTGCCAATTCCCATACTTCAAGTTGATAGAATTCATGTCTTTCTTCATGTATCGCATTAAACCAACATTCGTTTGATAAGACAATCTTAACATCTTTAGACTCGACTTTGGATAGTATGGAATTATGAAAGCACCACAAGGCATGTGTGTTCAGATCACTTCGTGTGGACACCGGTTGAGAAGGATTCCCGTTATAGTGAAGATCATGTGGCTGTTGGTAGGAAATTGATGTGCTTGTGTTAAGATCTCTTGAAGAAGAAGCTTTAGAAGAAGATTCAGGAGCAAATGTGTCCTTTGAACGGAGCAACATCAGGTGGAGCAGATGGATTTACTTCAAACGATTCGTCGACTGCAGTACCTTGATGTACGGAAGGAGATTGTATGTATGATGAAGTTGATGAATGACTTTGCTGATGGAGCGTCTTGAGCCATTGATGTAGGACAAGATGAACCAGTTTAGATCGTTTGGAACATGAGCTGCAATGGCTGGTGGTACCGGTGTATCACCAATTAGCGGCTCAAAGTATTCATCAACCACTTGATTATCCAAGATCTCCAAATCCTTATCGTTAGATGGTACATAAGATATATGCAGGAGCGGGATACACTAAAAAATTATACAGTCTGGAGTGGGATACAATAACTGAACTGGTTGGTTCAGAAGATAAAAGTTTAGAAGCGGGTCCTACACTGAAGTGTGCAGAAACCATTTGCTCAGACAGCTCATAGAATGTAACGTGAATGGTTTCCAAGATTTGTCGTATGTCGTAGATTCGGCATCCCTTATGATCTGAAGCATAACCACCAAATATTTCAAAAATCGCTTTAGCTTTTAACCTTTCCAGATCTTGGTAGTCATTTTGTAGGGTATGAAGAACTCCCATGAAGATGTTGACAGTATTGGGTTTGTGGGCATGCTTCTTTCTTTAGTACAGTTGACTAACCGAACAAATAGAGATGATGTACATGGTAGTGACACGTTTGCCTTAAAGAAGATCAACACCATCCAATTCTCTTTAGAAATTACACAGTCACTGACGACATAATCACCATAACCTATAATTGTGTCAACCTGGTAGTTCTCGAATCTAACTATCCTGATAAACTCATTCATGAAATTCTTGAGCCCTGAGCAATTACTGATAGGTTTAAGAAGATGTTGACATGAGTAACAAACAGAGAGAATTAGTCGGTACGNAGAAGATCAACACCATCCAATTCTCTTTAGAAATTACACAGTCACTGACGACATAATCACCATAACCTATAATTGTGTCAACCTGGTAGTTCTCGAATCTAACTATCCTGATAAACTCATTCATGAAATTCTTGAGCCCTGAGCAATTACTGATAGGTTTAAGAAGATGTTGACATGAGTAACAAACAGAGAGAATTAGTCGGTACGTTGAAGAAGACAGTAATCAACACTTATTAAACTTTCACCACCAAAGCTTTTGAGGTTACTGAAGCTGTAGATGCCATGAAATAATCTTAAGCGGAGTTTTACAACTCTTGTGACTTAAACCGAGAGATCGATTCTCTCTCGGGATTTTACTAAAGTCAACAAAAGAAACCGAAAGATGTGATATGCGATTATGACTTAGAGTGAGATCTTGGATAAGTCACAATCTGCACTAAGTGTCAAGTTGCGACAAGTCTAGTTACAATAGATCCGATTGTAATGAGTCAAGTCGTAAGGATTAACTTACAACGTCAAATTACAATCAGACTAATCGAAACGACTTAAGTTACAACAATTCACCAAGCGCAAGTAGTTAACAAATCACTAGAATCTCACAGCTGAGTTAATCAATAGGCACCACCAAATCGTCGAATTATAGCCTCCTCATTATAAAGCTTTGGTAGCTTAGCAAAGTATCATCTCACGCTTGAATAGTTCTTCTCATTTTTCTTCTAGCTGAAAGGCTGAAGTAATGCGTACAAAAAGTATCCAGAGACCACTTCCCCCAAGTAGTTGAAGTGATGCAGTCAGTCTCATTACATGAAGCTCAAAAACCTGAAGCACACTTGTACCTCTATAAGAAACTGTTTCTTCCATCTCTTCCCCCACGTAGGTAGAATAATACACCATAAGAACGAGTTAGAACACTGATCTTCTCTGTGGTTATGACATTTAACTTCCCAGAATAACTTTTTTTGGGTAAAGGGGAGTAATCCTGCACATTGGTAAAGTATATTAAAACCAAAGACATTGAAGTACAATGGATGAGAGTGAGTCCCTCATCTAAGTCCCTTAGGACACTTACCTAACCACTATATAAGAATGACAGGCCATTCTTATAACTTACAGATCCAAATACAACTAACAATGACTAAATATAAAAATACAATACATCATAAACATAAATCTTCTTAGTCATCATAGCTATCCAGATCATGAACATGAAGAAACCCATACCAAGTTTCCCCGCCTTCCAATTGCTCATTCCAAAACAAAACCATTTGCAGCTTCTATTAGTATTATGCATAAAGCATAATCTAATAACCTAATACGAGTGCAATCCGTAGCAAATGAGATTTGAATCATAAACATGGTCTAACCGACCCAACCTTCCAGTATATACTAACTTGAACCACCATAAGAACATGGATCATCCGATGTGAATTCAATTCACAAGTCTTAAAAAAATGATCAAGTCACCACCATACACCACCATCCCTCACATGATCACCCAAAGATTGAAAATATTAAAAACATCAGCCCTTATAGTACTCGTGCTCACATAGAACATCACATGAGACCAGAAGCAGCAGCATAATGATCATAATGAGATAGCATAGGGTTTCCATTACCAAGCACAAAATACGCATGACTGAAAAGCCAAGAGGTTAAATGGAAACCCCAAACTTCCTCAATCTTCACCATCACCATAGCAATAAACGGGCAGCATGAAAGAAACACGAAACCCTAACCCAAACAGCATGGTGAACACACACGTTAGATGAGTAAACGATCCAATTACTAGGGTTATAGAAACAAACATCTAGTTTACATGTATCAATAAGCATCAACAGATCGTCACCCCACCAATCAGAATCAATAAGAGTTTTTGAACAAGAACCCTAAAAAACTTAACTTCCATCTCTCCCAAACCCACGTACATGTAGTAGACATCATGCTAAGAACAAATCGAACCCAACAACCCCTTGCAACGGTTGACACACATAATACTTTCCTGATCCTTCATGACCAACCTCCAAACAGAAACGCACCATGTTACAATATAATCGATCTAAGAAGAATCGACTGGAATCAAACACAAACATGCCACGATCACCAACCACCCACCAATCAATCGTATATCAGAACTATAGATCGAAACCCTAAAAAAGGGTATATGCAATAAAGACCAGACCTGATATACGTACATATCCAGCAAGAATAAACGATCATAGAATGATATTCCAGTTAAGAATATATGATCGACCAAGATGTAACCCTAAAAAACGAATACAAATAGAATAGTAATCGCTTAGGGTTATAACCCTAGACCGAACACAAGATCGTCCCCTGTTTATATAACATCGATTATAAAAACCGACTATGCATCAAAGGTAAACAAGGGTCGATTGAAACCATAAAGGCGGTTACAAACCCTAAAACGATTCCGATTGAAAAAGGGATGAAAACCGCCAATAAAAGGAGAAATCCTATAAGATAAAACAGAAAAACGAATCCAACCACCCTCAAGAGAATATTATCAGCCTTAATCGTATTGCATACCCTTAAAAAAAGAGTAGAGAGGACGAGTAAGGACTGGATAATGGCCGGAAGAAAAGTGAGGGTGGCGGCCGGAAAAATCAAGCTTGGTTCGTATTGCGTATAACTTCCCGGAATAACTTCAATTAGGGAGAAGTATAAAGCTCATCATGTGTACTCGTTGTGCGTTCCAATGTATGTCTCCTTCCCCTTTGCTATTTTTGATACTTCAGAATCAGCCACACATTATATGCACATACAACTTGAAATTTTGTGAGAAGAACAACATATGCTTAGATGTATCCTGTGAGAATCAACTGCTACAGAAAAACTCTCTTATGACTATCTTATCAACCCTCATGAAAATTCGGCTATTGCTAAAGACCACTTTGTGAAGTAAACCCAATATTCCCAACTTGAAGAAGAAGTAGAATTCCATGTTTTTGTGACTTAAACTTGCACCATTGTATGACAAAGAGTGGTGTAGAGACTTCATGCATCGAATCCCTAAGTACTCTATACTCTTCAACCATCCAACCATCGAGTATAAGACGTACATCACCTCTTGAATACCGACAACTTCGTGTGAGTTGTGACACTGAATGTGATAGTTATTTTGTGGCAATAGAAGAGAAGATTTACCAAAATAACTAGATACCCAAGTCATCGTCAATGTAGAGATTAAAGGCTCGAACAAGGATCCCGAAGATACTAAGTACACATACCCGTAAAATTTCACTTCAATCTCAAATAAACAATACCAAGTAAACTCTTGTGATCACTTAACATTCCATTTCCAAAATCTTAGCCGACATTTTCTTTACATTCTTGTGGTTGATTTATAGAGTGCACATTAGAAGGAACAACAATCCGTGAAGAAGGGGATTCTTCAGAGTCCGGTTTTGGGAAAGGAATACCAGAAGACGGATCATTATTCATGTGCAGCTTCATTATCATGATAGTCATTATCAACACCTTGAAGAATAACTGGAGATTGGGTTTCGTGAGTATTCTGAGAAATACTTCAAACTAGTGCATCTTGCTCAATGGAGATGGAAGAAGATGAACCAAGAGCCAACAGAAACCGAAGAAGGAGCTTCAGAAACTAGATGTTCACCATTCGTTGAAGCTTGGAAGTATTCATCAAACATAAATCCCAGTCATTCTTAGTAAATGGAGCATTAGGTGTCTGAGGAGAGTCGAATGACCATTCTTCAAGCATCAATCATCATGTAGTAAGTGAATAAAAATACACTCAATCATGTAGTTTATTCACACTAAGTTTGCCATTTTTGATTGAATACACACAAAAATCAAAAATTGCATACAAAGTGAGTGAATAAGCATACACTCAAAAATTTCATACGAAGTTTGCCATTTTTGATTGAGTAGCAAGTGAATGAAAAATACTATCAATCAAGTATTTCATTCACCCAAGTAGCAAGTGAATGAAAAATACTATCAATCATGTATTTCATTCACCCTTCTCCCCCTCAAAAATTGCAAACGAGGTTGTAATTTTTGATTGACCAAGTGTATAAGAATTCGATCAAAGATAGGTAGATCCACTTGATGAATGAACGAACATGGAGAAAGCATGAAGCATGTTGTTGAAGATGATCAAAACCAAGAAGATTTCTCTTCTTCCGAAGATAAGGCGCACTGAATCGTACACCTTTCTTTTCATTGATGAACGGGGCCTGAAGTGTTGTCAGCAGACACCATAATGATGAAATTGAGAACCGAGGCTTGAACTGAATTGTCCAAACGTCATAGTCATTGAAGAACGAGGCCTGAACTGATGTATTCAGACGTCATAAAGCACATGCATCAACATCGACATTCTAAAACTCCTGAAGCTGGAGAAATGATTGCTATAAGCCTCCAGACATTGAGTTTTCTCATAAAGTGAATGACTGATGTACCTGCAACTGAGTAAGGACTACCTGCACTAACATCACAAACTTGATTGCATATATATGGGTTAGTGACAACAGTATCCAAACCCTTACGGGTTTCACGGTCAACCATGGTTTTGCCATCAGTGAACACCTTTCCAGTAGGTAACCATTTAAGTCCAATATTCTTAAAAATTCTACCAGTTGGAATCCACTTATGGCAAGGTCTAGGATTATTAAGCTTCTTATGCATAGTGGAAGGCTTATCGATATTCCTAGTTTCAAAAGACTTAGCAGTTGGAGTCCAACTAGGAGCAGTTTTAGGTTTGTTTTGCTTCATATGCATTCTAGATGACTTACTATAACTCCTAGACTCAGCAGGTTACACCTTAGCAGTGTTCCTCAATAAACAAGGAGGCACCATACGAGGTTGTGAACCTAAGATTCCATCCTTATGAAGTAGTGCCCTTTTCCTAGCCATCTCTAGATCACTGTTCCTATCCAATTCATTTATATTGTAAGAATCTCGAATCTTAATGCTTGGTTTTGACTCTGTTTTAGAACTAATCCTAGAGGAGCTGGGAGCAGGAGTAGCTACTTGTTGAGGTTTAGCAGAACTAGAAGCAATAATCTTAGGAAAATAATGTGGAGTGACTGGTTTTGTCAAAACTTGTTCCGCATCAACTTGGGAGGCAGACCGTGTTTTTGAAACTTTTGGTCGTTCAGATCTAAAGGCAGTCGATTGCCTAACAACGGATTGGTTTCTATATTATTGAGAAACTGGTTTACCCAAGATTGATGGTTTTGCAAACTTAGTGTTCACACTATTCCCTGTTGCTTTTCTTAGCTCATTTTTTAAGGCTGCAATTGTGAAACCCTTTTCCAGAACTTGAGCTTTGAAATCATCATTTTTGGCAGTCAAAGAGGTTTTTTTTTGGGTAAAAGGGATTCACCCTGGCAAAATATATTAATCACAAACAAATGTTTAAGTACAATGGAATGTGGCTGACATGCCACATTAACCTCAAGCAATGCTTGAACAACCACTACAAACTAAAACTTTTGTGCTAATGACAGGCCAAAAGCACACCAAACCTAGCTAAATATCACAAGAACTAACTAGGAATAAAACCAAGAGGAATCTTGAATCCTGTGAATGTCACACTTCCAACCAGCAACAGCAAAAAACCAAGTATCCATAATCCATGAATAGCACCTCCGTGAAAAGCACCATATCTTTGCAGCAACAAATGACCAAATGTACATCAAAACATATTCGTTACATACTATTCTCATCACTTCCAGGTGTGTTAACTCCTGTGAGAGGTGAATCATTGAAAATAATGGTTTGATGTCTCTTTACCAATAGCCATCACTACTAGAGTAGCCAAATGTTTAAGTTCGAAAACTATGGTACACCTGATAACCATCTGATTTATTAGCAAATCAGCAACTATAAACGGATTTGAGTTGTCTTTACCTGTAGCTGTTTGCTCAGGCAGTCAAAGAGGTTATCTGTTCTAAAGTCTTAGATTTAGTATCTTTGATAGATTCACACAATTCATTACACTGATGTTTCAAAGACTCATTTTTAGCAAGTAAATTAGCCACATTATGTTCCAGTTCAGTAACAGCGCAGTCATGTTTAGCTTTAACTTCATTACACAAATCACACAATTCAGTAATACGGTTTTTCTAGCTTTTGATTGTCAAGTTCTTTGTTTCTAGCTGAGCTTTCAAATCATTAATCATAAAGAATTCACGGAAATCAGGAAGTTCCGGTATTTTACATGGTTGATTAGTCTGAAAACTTTCTTCCTTTTGTTGCATTGCGATTTCAAGTGAAATACAATGTTTTTCAAGTTGCAAAAATCTCTTTGAAAGTTCATTCAAAGTTTCTTTATCAACCATATCATTTGATTTAAAAGCATCAGCTGTCAACACAGAACTTAACAATTTATCACGTTCAGCATCCTGATCACTTTCTCCCCCTTTATGACTCATATTTGTTGAATTAGACATGGTATTGCTATCAGTCTTTTCCAATAAATTTGTGTCATAAGTGAGTTTGATTTGATCAGTATGCTCCCGTTCATTAGAGAGCACATTATGTTGAACAGTTAAGGGTACCTCAGCACTTGACATTAGTTCATTAACCGGTCTAAAATCAGAATCCATGCCATGGGTGACTAGAGTCACTGAACTGCTGGTAGTGTCAAGCTTATCAGTCTATGATCCTTTACACATCGTGACACCTAACCCAACATCCAAAGCTTTACCCGAATCGTCAATACCATCACATGGTTGTGCCAGAGAACCCTTCACTTTGTCGTCATCTAAACGTCTGAGTGGTGCTCTTTCCTCAATGAACGCCTTAACATCACCCATGAGTTGGATGAGTGTATCTCTGAACGTGTCAACCTCAGTTCCCGTGTGATCAGCAAAGCACTTTTTCGTCATCTCACTGTAATGGTCATACTCCATAGTGAATTTTGAATCAAAGAATACTTGGAGTTGTTTGTAGAGTACACTAAGAGCAGCCATGGAACCAGTTTTGGAAGATATTCTTTGGTCAAGTTGTTGTTGCAATTGATCTAAGTTAAGAATCATTGTGTCTGTGAAAGTCTGAACATCTTGAACAAAGAGTGTTGCAAATGCACGTTCGTATCCCCATTTGAATTCGGTTCCCTTGAAAGGTACTGAGAGGTGTGAATGAAGTAGTCGGAAACATTCAATGGGGCTTTTCTCTGCGTTATTAAACAATTTTTGTGGCTGAAGAAACTCTTTCTCATGAGAATTCGAGCATGATGATTCCATCTCATCATAATCTGACTCGAAAACGGTTGTCTGATCAGAAACGTTTGTCAGTTGTACTTTGTTGTAATTTTAAGCTCATCATCCATCTCGTACAATTGAGTATCTCCAAGATGACAGAATCTGATTTAGTACACATGACGTAATCGAGCACGGGATTTTACAATTCTATGATATAAACCGAGAAATACCGAAGAAATGATAAGGTTTGGTTGAAGTGAGATTAAGTGATGAAGTAGACAAGTCACAGTGAATTTCAGACAACGTGTGAGTATCCGAATAATCCCCTTAGTAGTATACTCAAAGAACCTGAGAATATCACAATCCAAAATACTATTCAATCTAGGTGACTTGAAGCTCAAGTAAAACCGTTGTCCAAAATTATACCCTAAGAGACCACGCGACAAACCCTTTGTGTATAAGGCTTAAAAAATAATTCCGTCCCTTGTAATATAACACACCAACGAATAAGAAGAAAAAGATCCAACCCCTCCTTTTATGTATAAGCAGCCCAGCGAATTAAACAACAAAAAATCCTAAGTGGATTTATCAGTCCAAGTAGCCCAAGAGAGAGAGATTAAGACCAAGTCCAATAAGCTAATCCCAACCCTAATGTGACGCTATATAAAACACACTTAACACCACTCTTTACCCTAATCTCAAAATGAAAGCAGCCACCAACAAAACTCTCTCTGTCCAGAACAAAAATAACGTCCCTTGATAAACAATAAGATCCGAGCTCAACCAACTATAATCTCCACTAATCATACAAGAGATATCTTACCTTTTGCAAACCAAATCACAAACAGAACCGTCAAACAAAACCTTTATCACAGAAGAATCACACAAGGACCTTGACACCTCAGGTTCACAGCTTGATGAAGTGGGTATCGAAACCAGGTAGGAATCAAAATTGTTTTCTGTGAACGAAACGAAAGTGGGAGAGAAACACTATTGTTCTAATCCTTTCTTTATATGTTTCGGATATAAAAAGAAAGATGTAAGCCTTTAACATTACTGATCCGTGATGAATATCTCTTTATGGCTCTTGTCTTTGAACTAATCTTTGATGAGAAGAAGAGATAAGCTGAGGTCTTTGATGTTGCTATATTAATCTTATTTTAGTTTACTTCTATATAGATCTGTGATGTTGTATGTTTTCGTGCACTGATCATTTAAGATCTTTTGGTTGACTATACGAAAATAAATACTGAGATATTGTTTTTAGTTCGAGTCATGGTTTAGAGGTAAGTTTAAGAGATGGAGTTGTTGTAGCTATGAATCTGTTTAGTTTTGATAGGTATACAAACTAACCGCTACCAAGATCTTGCAAAAAGTAACCGCTGCCATGAAGAGATTTGGGCAGCGTTATGGTAAGGTAAAGCACCAAACAAGGTAACCTCTATATAACAAGTTAACCGCTACTAAATTAATTAACCGCTGCTAAAGTATAACCGCTGCTTCATATGGACTAGCCGCTGTAGTGAGACAAAACGCTGGACAGAACATAGAGATGAGACAAAAACTTAAAGTTAACCACTGGACCCTTAGACTAACTGCTGACTACTTAATCCGGTACAGTCACTACCTCATCTTTTGTATTTTTCCAGTTATTTGAACAAACCACTAATAAGAATCTAACTAACCTCTACCAAGAACAAGCTTCAAGAACTCACGACATCAGCTAAAAAACAGCTACAAAACAAATGAAATGACTAACCCAGACACCAACCTAAGCTATAAAAGTGATGCTAAACATAAAAGTACAACCCTTTATCAAATCCAATCACGAATCAAGCTCACACCCACGAATACCAAGAGAGAACCATACGAACCATATAGAACCCATAAAACCAAGAACAAAACCGAGTACAAATGATCCTTAAGATGAAACCTTGGCTCTTGATACCAATTGTAGGATACTAGATAAGCTCATAAACACATTTATACTTGTGGTATGGTTCAATGCAAGTAAGAAAAAGAAGAAAGAAATGTAGAGAGAGAAAGTTAGAGAGAGAAAGAGATGAAGCCTTAAGAGAAAACCAAAAAAAAGAAAATAGAATTGTGAGAGAAGGCTTACCCTCTCCAAGGATGGAGAGGGGTTTATATACATGAGTTTTGCCACTAGGGCGTGCCACTTGGGCTGCGGATCAGGTATACAGTGGGTAAAGACCCGTCCTTCTTCCGCGAACTAATCTAATTCTAAACTACGTATAACTAACTAATGTAACTACTACGAGCTAAACAATGCTTAATCATGTCTGGGGTGACCGAATCTTTCTTATACAAAATCGTATTCCTAATAAAAACCAAAACCCTCAAAGTGTTAACAAAATGTTTCATATCCTTAAACACTAAGGTTAGGAATAACCGTCCTATAATTTGCCAGAACCGGAGGGATCTACCCAAGGACAACACCAATAGTTAGAAATTAGAAGTCCTTAGGTATGATATGAAAAAAAAGGAGAAAAGAATGAAAGGAGAAAGAAGGGGTTGAAGAATTAAAAAGAAATGTAAAGAAAAGGGTGAAAAGAAATAGCCCTCCATTTGTTCAACCTTTTTGGGTAAAAGGGTTAATTCACCCCGGTAAAATGCATTACTCCAAAAATCATTGAGGTACATAGGATGAGGGTGATATCCCTCACCTCAGTTCCTTAGGACACTTACAGACTCGAATATAAGATGACATACCATTCTTATAACATACAATAAAATGAACCTACCAATAATGACACAAGTACATAAAAATTTACAATACTACTCAAGAAAACCACTTGAGCCTTCTATATCACTATGGCGGTCCACCTTAACAAATGAACTTTTATTCTAATCAAAATACAAGTTAGGGGTCATTTAACATTAATATAAAAGTAATTATAACAAATGATCATTCCACCTTAATCAAAATAAGCACGGAAATTATACACTAGCACCTCACAAATAGTGTTTGGATACTCTCATCTCTCGGATGTTATAAACCTATATATAACTAATGGAAATGGAAAAATATCAGTCACTACCTGTCAGAGCAAATAGATTACCATAGGCTTGGGAAAAGATTGAAAGCCTCCACCACTTGGCGTAAGCACCTAGGAAAACTATCAAAGAGATCGTTTCAAGGGTTATAACGTTAGGTGTAGGGATATGGAAAAAACGGTTTGTTGGAAAAAGGGATATTTTACTGGTGGCAAGTCAATTATCTTCATTAATTACATGTACGATGTGGCGTTGCTAAGCCAAGACTCGACTCAACTTGAGCTAAATATGAAATAACAGAAACTTAAAATATACATAAAAGGAAACGGGATGGTAGTCCGTATTTTTTTCCACTTTCCTTTTTCTAATTTTTTTTCGTTTTTCTTGATTTTTCAATTTTTTTTTGCATACATTCTTGCCCTACCATCCAAAATAATACATCATAGGAGAATTACATTCCCCTTACACTTGAACTTTTACATACTTTACACGTAACTATTCTAGTGACTCGAATTAAGATAATCAAAACACTTGGAGTACTTTAAAACATTTGTGCACATATGGGGGTAATAATTGATGTTCTTCCCCATTACTCCATAACAATAGTACTTTACCCATGAGTCCCAATCGTCCCAAAACAATATGTACAAGATATGACTCGACTTAGCAACAATGTAACCAATTAGATAATTGACAAGGGTTTAACAAATAACAATAATGCACTAAAAATGAGTGCATACAAGGTAGGCTAAGGCGATTTGGTTGCACATTTGGGGGTGGATTGTAAACAAATTCTTCCTTTAAGTATGATGCTTAAAGTTAGAAACGAAAGGATAGGCTCTGGAGGGTGTACTAGGGGTATCGTGTACCAAAAATGGGTACATCGCAAAGGTGTGGGAGAATTACTTGACCAATGTAGTCAATGTAATTATAATACAGGTGTAAAACATGGGTTATCCTAATGCCTCTTATCATGTAGTAAATCCAACTACACGAATGTAGTCTCACTTGTGGTCTCGGGATGAATCACTAACACAAGTTCTAGAATCTAAATACTACCGGTACACTCATAAGCACTAAGGCTTTTCCTAA
Source organism: Artemisia annua (assembly GCA_014162995.1). NCBI lineage: Eukaryota > Viridiplantae > Streptophyta > Magnoliopsida > Asterales > Asteraceae > Artemisia > Artemisia annua. The sequence continues at coordinate 25,552 of LBNU01030708.1, read as the reverse complement.
CAAATCTAGGGACGAACCTCACATATTTGGGGTGGAATTTTTTTTGAGTGGTACGGTTTTTGTGCTAGTCATATAACTCCTATCCATGAGACGCTTATTAAAACTAAAGTTTCACTCCTATATGTCGCAAAAATTTTTAAATTCGGTGCTAAAATTACTCTAACAAGTGTTTCTCTTAGTTTTATTACACATCTACTATTATATAAAACAAAAATCAAGTGCAATTGTAATCTCTAAGGAATCTTCATTTACCCCCCCCCCCTTACACTTAAGCCGAACATTGTCCCCAATGTTCAATTAAAGATGTAAAAGCAAAGAAAATGAAAGAATGAAACAAGTACTCCCCTGATTCGTTCGGTGTGGATGATGTAGTAACATGGTTAAATCCTCCTCCAAGAAAATGTAGAAACTCAAAGATTAAAGCAGTGCCAAAAGCTTGTTTCTCCATGTACATCTTCTTATCCAATATAACCTGTTAATTGGCTGAGAAAACAAACATGAAAACCTAGTGTAAAATCGGTGGCAAATCTATATAAAATTAAATCCTAGAAAGCAAGTAAAGATATAATGCCTGTGGAATGAATGTTTGCAGATACCTTGAGTTTATAAAATACAGATTTTACGAAACTTTACAATTCCAGAAAAAAAACAAAACTTGCAAAAATTTCTAGAAAATAATACCTGACGTCGTCAGGTGATGCCTGATGCTGTCAGAATTGATTTGACTGAATTTTTATACTTCGTTTCTGGAAAATTTCTGGAAAACCTATGTTCTAATTCCTGGATCCTGCAAAACAATCATTATGACTCGATACAAGCATTTGACTCAAATAAATACTAATATGCATGTTTATATCTCATTGTTATCGTTCATGTTCAATCCGTTCTTTTAAACAAATTTGGATTTCCCTTACACTTATCTTTCACAAAATACCTTTATATGTAGTTAAGACGAGGTTAAAAACAAAATAAAGAATTTTCACAATNATGACTCGATACAAGCATTTGACTCAAATAAATACTAATATGCATGTTTATATCTCATTGTTATCGTTCATGTTCAATCCGTTCTTTTAAACAAATTTGGATTTCCCTTACACTTATCTTTCACAAAATACCTTTATATGTAGTTAAGACGAGGTTAAAAACAAAATAAAGAATTTTCACAATTTGTTTGATACATGAACCATAAACAATAGAAATACATCATGCATACGGAAACAAATAAAATCAAATAAGCAAACAATCAAACAAGTAAAGCTTGGGTTGCCTCCCAAGAAGCGCTTTTCTTTATTAACGAGTCTTGTAGCCAGACTCAAAGTCATTCTCTATTACGTGACCTCATCGTTGGTCACGGTCTCAAGGTCATCCTCTTGTTTAGTTTTGTATTCAGGACTTAGTTGTAGGCATTCCTTATAGAACCCAAATATTTTCTTCATTACGTGGTCTACTCCTCTACTTCTATCCTCATCATTCCTATAGTAGACCGCTTGCTTATGCTTCTTCTCAAGGTTCGATGAAAGTCGGTATTGCTCTATCTTATATGGCATTTTGTAGGTTATCTCATGGGTCTCCTCCTTGAACCTAACTATCCCTAGAGACGGGTCATAATTCATTTTAGAGACTTCCACAAATGGCTATCCAAACACTACTTGAGTTAGGGAACTATCTACTACTGGACGAATATCTTCTACATTCACAAAGTTGGTAACATACGTAAAGTTTCCTATAAAGCGTGGAATCCCTTAACTCTTCCCACAAAGTTACTTATCCTACATTTGTTAGCAAATATCCTAGGTCCAAGTTGCTTTTTCATTATCCAATTATAATGGATCCTAGTCATAATGTTTACGGGAGATTTAAGATCGATGTAAGCTTTCCACACATGCACATGCCCAATGTTGCATGGTATGTTGATACTAGATGGATCACCCGTTTTGATGATCGGTGAACCTAGAAAGTATGATGTCTTGGGGTCATCGAATAAATCCCTATGGTACACACGCTCTTCCTTAGTATGTAACCTATCAAAGTAGTCCACTACATCATCTACTTCTTCTACTTCCTTTTTCTTATCATCCTCAACTTCCTTAACCTCATTCTTAGATTCACTATCAATTCCAACCTTATCTTTATCATCTTTTTCCCTATTTTTATCGATTGGCTTAACAGTGACAACATTGACAAAGTGGACATGTTTGGATGATGAGGGGTCCTTGATTTGGGTTCCGCTACTTGTGTTCCTAGTGTCCTTATTTGGTGGTGTCAACACTTGGTTGTTGAGAGCTTTCAACAAGTTGTCAATTTTATTGGTCATCTCCGTTTGTTGTTGATTGAATTCGGACTCAAACTTAGCCAAACGAGCTTCTTGAGATGCCATAAATTTGGACATCAATCCTTCAAAATTTTTGGTACTACCATAGTTATTGGAAGGATTGTTGTTGAATGTACGGTTTGAGGATGAAATGTTTGATTGAAAACAATTAGGTGAATTGGAAGAATTGTTTTGGGGCGTGTTTTGGTTTTGTTTCCACCTAAAGTTGGGGTGATTTTTCCAAGATGAGTTGTATGAATCACCGTAAGGGTTTGGCTCGGGTTTGAAAGTGTACCACTTGTCTCCCGCTCTGTCGGTACGCGAGGAGGCGTAGAACGCAAAAGCTTGTTCAGGGAGTTCCATGCAATCACGAGTGTCATGGGGACCACTACAATAATCAATGAAGAAGTGATTTTGTTCACTTGGCTTGAAGGTTTAGGAGCTTCGTAGGATTTCATGATAACTTGACTTGGTCTTCAATTTACATGATCCTACGGTCGGGAGTGCTTGAATTGTTTGAAGGCAAAGAGATTGCCTTGACCGTTTTGTTCAAATCACGGGGATCATTCCAACTTTCGTTGTCATAGAGAAAAAGATCTTCTATCAGTTCCCATGATTCTTCCACACTTCGATCATGTAGCTTACCACCGGCCGCTTGGTCAATGGTTTGCCTTGTGGAAAGATTGATATGGTCATAGAATATTTGGACTTAGAGCCAAAGATCTATGCCATGATGAGGGACTTTTTGAAGTGATCCTTGAAACAAGTCCGTGCTTCGTAAAGAGTTTCACCTTGACGTTGTTGGAACATCAAGATGTCATTCCTTAACTTTGTGGTTCTTCCCGGTGGGAAAAATTGAGCAAGGAAACGAGAGGTGAGATCATCCCAAGAGGTGATGGATCCCACGGTAAACGCTCAAGCCATTGACTAGCTTGGTCACGTAGAGAGAATTGGAAGAGACGCAATCGGGTCGTCTCTCGAGTTTCAACATCAAGGTCTATGGAATCTACGATTTTGAGGAAATCCTTGAGATGTTGGTTTGGATCTTTGGAATGAAGTCCATGGAATGCACATCCGCTTTGCACCAACCGGATGGTGTCGGATCGCAACGGAGACACCTTGGCTCCTTGAGTGAGCTCAATTGTGTTTCGATAGCCTTGGTGGGTAGGGCGGGAGTATTCACCTAAAGTGCGTGCCCTAGGGGGTTGGTTTGGTTGTGGTGGGTTTTGTTGTGGTGGGTTGGCGGGATCAAGAATATTACCACCTTCCATGATGGCGGATGGTAATGGTTACGAACAAAGAAACGAAGAAAAAGATAGACTAAAGAAAACCTATAAAAATAAAAACAAAAATCTCACTAGAAAGGAATCTAGCGAGTAGACCTAGTAAAAAGAAATTTCATCCTAAGAAATAACTATTCCCCGGCAGCGGCGCCAAAAACTTGATATGTGGATTACGGTCTACGTAAAAGGTTTTACTTCTCATGGGATCTTGAGAAGCTTGCAATCTGCACCAGGCAGTGTACCTGACCGATGTAGTATAGTGAGTGGCAAGTACCGGGGGATTGATCATTCTCATGGGGAATAGTGTTCATTAGGATTGGAACTAATCTAACTAGGTCTAGAGGTAAGGGATGATTCTTTTTGTATTTTTATATTTTTCAGGAAAGCAAGTAAATATCTCGAGTATTGGAAGAGTGCAAGTACCTGGGGATTGATCGTTCTCTCGGGGAATAGTGTTCGTTAGTGAGAAGCTTTGCTAGTCAACTAACCCAAATAACTACAAATGCAATAAAAATAAAATAAAAAGAAAGTAAATGTGAGAACTTCTGATATGAGGGAAAGCGTGTTTACTTAGATTTCTTTACTCCCTAGTTATCTTTCATTGATTAATTGGTTTGTCACAATTGCATGGGTGAAGGGTTGCATTCCTTAATACCATTCGTGGGGCCGTGTACTATAACAACCCACAAAATCTCATCACTATCATTCCCCTACAAATACCTATATCAGGTATTTCACACGTAAATTTTTGCTTTTTATGAGTATTCAATACTTGCTTGACTCTCTAAACCTGCTCACCTATCCGCACAAGCCAAAGATCTCTACATTCCCATCCTATAAACCATTGGTATGTCAAGCATAAAATCACAACAACACCTCAATAAGTAATCTATCAATCTAACACACTAAACTCATCACAAAACCCTAATAAACCCTAATTAAGCCCTAATTAGACCTATGTGTTTACTAAACCCTATATGCTTATCTAAACTTGTTTGAAACTGTTCAAGGCTTATGTATGAGTTCCCTTAGGAACAATAGGATATCTTAGTACCCTTAGACTCTAGTAAAACCTCTCAGAGCTTAGGTACAATTCCCTTAGGCACAAAACCATAACTAGGTTATAACTTTCCGGAAATTAGGTTAAACCTTCCCAAAACTCTCCCATAAGCTACCACCACTTAGTATAAGCTTCTTAGGACTTAGGATTCGTCACTAAACACTCATTGGACCCTAAACTAGGCACTAAACCCTAAGTAAAACCCTAATCTCTCACTAAGCAAAATTAGGTTATAACTAAACATAACTTAACCCTGATCCTAAAACTAAGTACCCTAAGCACCTCAAACACCCCAAGCACCTAGCCTAGCACCTTTCTTACACCAAGCACCCTCCCTAGCACCTCCCTAAGTAGCATACAAGTAGGTGCATCACCTACTTGAGGTCGCGGCTTCACCACTACCACATGAACCCTAGAACCGCCTATAGCCACCATGACTCACCACACTAGCTCCCATTAGTCACCTACTAGCTGTGGCTAGTCACTCCACCTCCTCGTGACACCACACCTATAACACCCGATGTCTAATACGTTCTATAATCATTTGAATTCGAATAAAGCCTTAGTATTTGCACCTAATACTTGAAATGCTACACTACTTGAATCTATAGTCTATATTTTTGGAACTTTACACATTTGAAAGATTCATAAATAAACTATAACCTAATCTATATATTATATTCAGTACATGTACATTTATATAAAAGTAACACAACATATAAGCTGATGCATGTGGTTTGCGGCCTACGCAGTAGGTTTTACTTCTCAAGGGATCTTGAGAAGCTTGCAATCCCCACCAGGCACTGTACCGGGGGATTGATCGTTCTCTCGGGGAAGAGTGTCGTTAGGATTGAAAACTATTCTAATTTAGGTCTAAGGGTTGAGGGATGATTCTTTTTGTATTTTTATATTTTATGAAAGCAAGTAAAATCTCCTGTATTTGGAAGAGTGGGCGGAATTAGTTGCTAGTCAACTAACCCAAATAACTACAATTGCAAAGAAAATAAAATAACAAGAAAATTAAAGTGGTTATGAAACTTATATGGAGAGAAGTGTGTTTACATAGATTTCATTACTCCCTAGCTATCTTTTACCGGTTAATTAGTTTGTTACAATTGTGTGGATGACGGGTTGTATTCCTTAATACCATTCGTAGGGCCGTGTACGATCTTCCCTAACTCTATAAGCGCAAACTTCATTCTATAGCGACACGTTTAGTATCCAAACTATGAAATCACTAGTAATTACCTATGCATTAAATACAACCATATAATCGTAGTACACATCCGATTCATGTTTCTTAAGACGTCAAAGCAAGTCACCAATTGGAAGTTAGCCAGTTTTCTTAAGCCTAACATCGACATCACCTACCCACAACAATCAATAACAAACCTAGCTAGGTTTCATTAGATCTAAGCAAACACAAGAGAAACCTAGCCTAGCATGTTAATTAAAAGACAAGCATAATATATAATCATGCAACACATAGACATATTGAATGATTTAATGAAAGACTTATCTTTAATTAATCATAGATGAAACAAGGGTGAAAAGCCTTTGAAAAAGGCTGAGAATTCGAGCTAGGGTGTATCCCTAAAGTTCTCCCAAAAGTTACACACTTTAATGAAGAAAAATCCAAAAGTATATATAGAAAATACATTCTGACGGCGTCAGGTTATAGGTCCTGACGCTGTCAACTCGCCGTGTCTAGGGTTGTCGGATCACCTAGATTTACTTATGACGTCGTCAGACTTTATAACCTTCTGGGCCGTCTCTCTTTAGCTTAACACCTGACGGCCTAGGATTTGTAACACCTGACGCCGTCAGGTGTAAATGTGTTGAGTCCTTCCTTGGTCGTATAGTAGAGTCTGAATCCGCTCGTTTATCTTAAGGTGACAGCGTCAGCATCCAAAGCCTGACGCCGTCCGGTAGGAATTCCAGCTTGATTTGGGACTTTGTCGTTGTCTTCACTTTTATGCTCCAAAAATGTCCAAAATGCAATGTTTTTGAGAATTCCTCCTGAAAGTACCTAAAATGACGAAATGAACGATTTAAGGCAATATTTGATCATAAAATAACGATTTAGGGATTAAATGACCCCCTAAAAGCGTAACACTTTTCGCCTCATCAAATACCCTTACACTTGAGATTTGCTTGTCCTCAAGCAAATGCGCTTTTATTCCAATCAAAA
>LBNU01030704.1:2726-16895 GCA_014162995.1 Artemisia annua | reverse complement strand
CCTTCCAGCCACTCAAAGTTCTCTTAAAAAAAAAAAAGAAGCCCTGTGTTTTCATTCCTCACCAGGAAACCGGGTGTAATTCTATCGAACTTGTTTTTCTTTCTTTAAAAGGAGCTTAGTTTGAATAAATTGAAAAAACAGGAAGACCCTCCCCTAGTTTCCTCCCGCATTTTAGGATAAAAAAACCAATTTTGCAAAAACTATATCGAGGTTCTTTAGAAGCCCAAAAAGAGATGCATCCAAAAAAAGAAATTTCTCATTAGGGAAAAAAACCCAACTTGGATACTTTCTTTAAACACTGGTTTTGTTTTCATTTCAATTAAGTTGAAACAACCAGTTGTAAAATATTTTTGGAGTTTTTTCCTTAACGCAAGATCTTAGCAAATCTTGCCCAAAAGAACAAAAAAACTTCATTTGAGGGAGTAAAACACATTTTGTTATTTTCCCAAAAATGGATTTTTTGAGTGGAAAACTCCTGCCAGCGTTCAACATCAAAAAACAGGCCCTTTGACAGCAGGTCACTTTCGCGTTAATCTGCTTGCTGGATTACCGCCTTAGTGTTTTTGGTGGTGTTCCAAAAAAAGCGTTACAGTCGTGGCGCGTGAAATTTTCTCCAAGCCGCACTTCACCTAATCGTGGTGTAAACTTAACGGGTTATTTTGTCAGTGGAAAAAGGCCCTTTTCGGGGGCATCCGATTTTTAGGAAACGGCCTTGGTAAAGGGATTAGAAGAAAAGGTCTTTCACAACTCTATGCTGTTTGGAAAACGATCTCGAAGGCGTTCCCAAAAAACTTGTAGTGCCCGGTATTTTTATTACTAAACCAAGTTTTTTATTTTGCAGCTCAAACCATACCAACTTTATCTGTTTCAAACCCCCCAATTCAACTTTTTCAAGTTTTCCACAATGCCTATAAACCAAAATCCTTAGAAGAGCCGTTCAAGGAACAACCGTTCAAACCCCATGGAATTTCAAAACTCAAAAAACTATGATTTTTTATTGAAGCATGTTGGAAAAGGGGCGTAATCTCCATATTCCCACCAAAGACCAAGAAGTTGACGATTGATGCCAATTGCGGAAAAGATGCAGATTCATCATCTCATGCTTACACTTCAACATCAAATGTAAAGATATCATGATCAAGTAATGGGCTTCAACTATGCTTCCACAACTCTGATGCAGAAGATCATGATCCAGCAAAGTATAAGCATGACAACACAAAGATAATCACAACATCACAAAGAGACACTTCCACTCAAAGATGACTTGAAGCTAATTATTTGAATGATGAGCAAAAGAGCAAAGTCAAAGATCATCCTATATATCAAGGAAGTCATCTTGAGTCGTTTATCAATGAAGAATCAACAACTATGAGCTACAAAAGAATCTACAAAGATCTCAATGCAAGAATTCAAGATTTAATTTCGGGGTGACCTCCCTTAGGGGGAGATTGTTAGGAATACGATTTTGCATAAGAAAGATTCGGTCACCCCATATACGATTAAGCATTGGTTAGCTCGTAGTATTTATAATAGTTAGTAATACGTAGATTAGAAGTAGTTAGTATTCGTGGAAGAAAGACGGGTCTTTACCCACTGTATGCCTGATCCACAGCCCAAGTGGCAAACTCATGTACATATAAATACCCTCTCCATCCTGAACCTTCTCTTAATCTTATTTCTTTTTTTTGGTTTCTTTCTCTCTCTAAGGTTCCATTCTCTCTCTCTTTCTCTCTCTAAACTTTCATCTTTCTTTCTTCTTTCTTTCTTTCTTTCTTTCTTCTCTTGATTCGATCCATAACCACAAGAACCATACAAGTTAATATTTTGAGTGTTCTACAGAATTTAAGAATGTTATTACGGATGGATACGAAAAATTTTCAAAAAAATAGTATCGAACTTTTATTTATTAATTTGAGTTATTAAACTTATTAAACATGACATTTCAGTCACTAAACTTATAAAGATATACGTACACATCACTGAACTTATAAAACATAATATTTATACTACTTAACTTATCTAAAAAAGTTTTGTTATATCCTTTTACTTTACAATCCTACACATCTCCTTGCACACATAAAAATAAAAAAGTGGTATCCACTCATTATCTCTTTTTATCTACTCATCTCCTAACCGCACAAAATGAAATTATAGAACGATAATTTAAATGTCAATTCTTATAAATTCAGTAACTCAAATAAACAAATGAAAGTTCATCACTTTACACGTATTTTTTTTCTTTTTCTTTTTTTAAATTCAGTGAGGTACTTAGATATTTACCAAAAATAGATTGCTAGCTATAAAACAATCCTAAAAAACGTACCATAAATCATAACAAAAACACACATTTTTAAGTTTGTGACAAACTAACAACCATATTTTGGGATTTTAAGAGGCTGTACATATCTTCTCATTCTTTTTCTTTTTTATTTATTTGGGTTAGTATACAAAAAGTTATTTTTTGAAAAAATACGTTAAAGGTAATGATTGTTTATTTGGGTACCGAACTTATAAAACATGACATTTTATGGTCACTAAACTTATAAAATATACGTAAATATCACGGAACTTGTAAAAACACGTCATTATGTTACTTAACTATCCAAAAATATGTGTTCGATAACCCTGAAAATATGAAAAGCAATCTAAATTTTAAGTTCAATAACCCAAACAAACAAAATGCAGTTCGTTACCTTAAGCGCATCACGAAACTTGTAAAAGCACGTCATTTATGTTACTTAACTATCCAAAAATATGTGTTCGATAACCTTGAAAATTTGAAAAGGAATCTAAATTTTAAGTTTAATAACCCAAATGAACAAAATGAAGTTCGTTACCTTAAGCGCATTTTTTTTGGAAAGTTTAGTGATTTTTGTATATTAACTCTATTTATTGTTAGCTTTTAGGTTAGATTTAATTGTGTTTTGATTAGAAAAACTTTGTATTAATTTTTAATACTTTAAGGTAATATTCTTTGTCTTATTGACATCAAGTTTTTATTAATGTTTTCGTTAATCTTAATCTACCTATTTAATCTTTATATTTACCTTTTTAATCATCTGTTTTATAAACTTCTTTTTTACAAATGAAAATTGAAGAAAAGAATTGGGTATATGAGCTTCTAGATTGGGTATTGATTATAATATGTTATGGAGTTAATTTTATCCATAATCTTCATATTTGATTACCTCTAATCCTTTTTCGATTTATTTTATTTATTTATTTCATGTTTAGATTATATTTTACTTTTAGCATGTTAGAGTAATTTTATATACTTGTTTAGAAATTGATGGTTAGAATGTTATGATTGATTTTGAAAGTTGGTTGATTATTTATTAGTTATTACAGTAGTATTTTAGGTTACCTTTAGTGACGTTTAGCTAGCATCTTTTCGACTATTAACTTTCAAGAGGCACTACCTAGCTATCTTTTACCGGTTAATTAGTTTGTTACAATTGTGTGGATGACGGGTTGTATTCCTTAATACCATTCGTAGGGCCGTGTATGATCTTCCCTAACACTATAAGCGCAAACTTTTTTTTTGGGTAAAAGGGATGTTTCACCCTGGTAAAATAATATAAGCGCAAACTTCATTCTATGGCGACACGTTTAGTATCCAAACCATTAATCAATAGCTAGGGTTCAACCAAATAATCGTAGTACACATCCGATTCATGTTTCTTAGAACGTTCAAGCAAGTCACCAATTGGAAGTTAGCCAGTTTTTCTAAGCCTAACATCGACATCACCCACCCACAACAATTAATAACAAACCAACAACCAATAATCAATAGCTAGGGTTCATTAGATCTAAGCAAACACAAGAAAAACCTAGCCTAGCATGTTAATGTAAAGACAAGCATAAGATATAATCAACAACACATAGACATATTGAATGATTTGATGGAAGACTTATCTTTAATTAAGCATGGATGAAACAAGGGTGAAAAACCCTTGAAAAAGGCAGTAAATTCGACCTAGGGTTTATCCCTAAAGTTCTCCCAAAAGTTGCACACTTTAATGAAAGAAAATCCTAAAATATATATTGATAGTACATTCTGACGGCGTCAGGTTATAAATCCTGACGCCGTCAACCCGCCGTGTCTAGGGTTATCGGATCACCTATATCCACTTCTGACGTCGTCAGCCTCTATAACCTTCTGGGCCGTCTCTCTTTAGCTTTACACCTGACAGCCTGGACCTTGTAACACCTGACACCGTCAGGTGTAAACATCTTGAATCCTTCCTTGGGCGTCTAGTAAAGTCTGAATCCAACTCCTTTGTCTTCAAGTGACGGCGTCAGCTAGTAACTCCTGACGCCGTCAGCTAGGATTTCCAGCATGATTTGGGACTTTGTTGTTTTCTTCACTTTTATGCTCCAAAAACGTCCAAAATGCAATGTTTTCCAGAATTCCTCCCGAAAGTACCTAAAATGACAAAAGGAATGATTTAAGGCAATATTTGATCATAAAATAACGATTTAGGGATTAAATGACCCCCTAAAAGCGTAACACTTTTCGCCTCATCAAATACCCTTACACTTGAGTGCTTGTCCTCAAGCAAATTAATGCGCTTTTGTTCCAATCAAAATATGAGCTAGGGGTCATTTAACACTAATATAAAAGTAATTACAACAAATAATTATTCCACCCTAGTCATAACAAGCATGAAAATCATACACTAGCACCTCACAAATAGTGTTTGGATACTCTCATCTCTCGGGTGTTATAAACCTATATAACTAAGTAGAAATGGAAAAATATCACTCACTACCTGTCATAGCAAACAGATTACCATAGGCTTGAGAAAGGATCAAAAACCTCATCCACTAGGCGTAAGCACCTTAGATAAACTATCAAAGAGGGCTTTTCAAGGGTTGTAACATTAGGTGTAGGGATATGATAAACACGTTTGTTGGAATAAAGGATATTTTTATTGGTGGCAAGTTAATTATCTTGATCAAATACATGTACAATGCGGCGTTGCTAAGCCAGGACTCGACTCAACTTAAACTAATTAGAAAATAACAAAAACATAAATAAACATAAAAGGAAACGGGATGGTAGTCCGTACGTTTTTTCTCTCTTTCCTTTTCTAAATTTGTTTCTTTTTCTTGTTTTTTCGATTTTCTCTTTTTTTTCATACATTCTTGCCCTACCATCCAAAATAATACATCCTAGGGGACTCGGTTCTCCCCTTACACTTGAACTTTTACATACTTTACAAATAACTATTCTAATGACTCGATTAAGACAATCAAAAAACTTGGAGTACTTTAAAACATTAACGCACATATGGGGGTATTAATTGACTTCATCCCCATTACTCTATCACATTAGTACTTTACCCATGAATCCCAATCGTCCCAAAACAATATGTACAAGATATGACTTGACTTAGCAACCATGTAATCAATTAGACAATTAACTAAGGGTTTAAACATGTGTTGTCACAATAATGCAATAAAGGTGAGTGCATACAAGGTAGGCTAAGGCGATTTGGGTGTACATTTGGGGTGGATTGTAAACAAATTCTTCCTTTAAGTAAAACGCTTAAAGTTAAAAACGAAAAGATAGGCTCTGAGGGGTGTACTAGGGGTATCGTGTACTAAAAATGAGTACATCGCTAAGGGTGTGGGAGAATTACTTGACCAATGAAGTCAATGTAATTATAATAACACAGGTGTAAAAGAAGGGGTTTATCCTAATGCCTCTTATCATGTATTAAATCTAACTACACGAATGTAGTCTCGCTTGTGGACTTGGGATGGTCACTAACGCAAGTTCTAGAATCTAAATACTACCGGTACACACACAAGCATAAATGCTTTTCCTAACAATTCTAGGGGCGAATCTCACATATTTGGGGGAAATTTTTTGAGCGGTACGGTTTTTTGTGCTAGTAATACAACTCCTATCCATGAGACGCTTATTAAGACTAAAGTTTCACTCCTATATGTTGTAAAAAATTTTAAATTTGGCGCTAAAATTGCCCTAACAAATATTTCTCTCAGTTTTATTACACATCTACCATTAAACAAACAAAAATCAAGTGCAATTGTAATCTCTAAGGTGTCTTCATTTCCCCCCCCCCCTTACACTTAATCTGAACATTGTCCCCAATGTTCAATAAAAAGATGTAAAAGTAAATAAAATGAAAGAATGAAACAAATACTCCCCTGATTCGTTTGGTGTGGATGGTGTGGTAACATGGTTAGATCTTCTTCCAAGATGATGTAATATCTTCAAGATTAAAGCAGCGCCAAAAGCTTGATTCCATGTACATATCCTTGTCCAATATAACCTGTTAAACCTGTGAAAAACAATCTAGGCAAACCTTGCGTAAAATCGGCGGTAAAATCTATATAAGGATATAATGCTTGTGGAATGAATGTTTGCAAATTCCTGGAGTTAAAGATTTAGTAAATTTTCATAATCCCGGCAGAAAAACAAAACTTGCATAATTTTCTGTAATTAATTCCTGACGCCGTGAGGTTGTAAGGCCTGACGTCATTAGAACTGATCTGACAGAATTTTTGTGTTTAGTTTCCAGAAAATTTCTGGAAAAACCAATACCTTAATTCCTGAAATCTTGCAAAATTTCATTATGACTCGATACAAGCATTTGACTCAAACAAATACTAATATGTATGTTTATTTAATAATGTTACGATTCATGTTCAATTCGTTCTTATAAACAAATTTAGATTTCCCTTACACTTATCTTTTGCAAAATACCTTTATATGTAGTTAAGACGAAGTTAAAAACAAAATAAAGCATTTTCACAATTTAATTTGAATCATGAATCATAAACAATAAAAATAAAATACTCATACGGAAAAAAATAAAATCAAATAAACAAATAAACAAATAAAACAAAGCTTGGGTTGCCTCCCAAGAAGCTCTTTTCTTTATTAACGAGTCTTATAGCTACACTCAAAGTCACGTCCTATTACATGACCTCATCTCGTGATATGATGTACCCCTGATAGATATAATCCTTGCTATCAGGGTGGTGATGTTTCAACCGTTCGACATTCGCAGTCACCTCTCCTCCTCTTTTGCTGCTCAAGGTTACTACCCCATTCTGACATAGGCTTTTGATTGTGAATGGTCCATACCACCAGGGGCTTGGTTCATCGGGAGGTACTTTTATTTCTAAATGTCTTAGGAGCACCAAGTCCCCTTCTGTAAACCTTACAGGGTTCTTGGCCTACTCATTAACCTCCATAGAATTCTTATCTCCACCTTTACATTCTCCAGCCTCAACGTCTTTTTCATTCTTAATCCTTGTCTCCCATGCAAGGATTTTCTCTCGAACATGACCACGAAGTACAATAGAATCTGCTTCCATCTTCTTTTGTAGAATGATTTCTCTCACATAACGTGGGATCGTCAGGAAGCTTATCATTTTCTTCCTCTTTCTAATCTGGATAGTACTACTTTTGTAATCGATTTGTGCCTCAGCTGTAGCGAGAAAGGGTGCCCCAAGAATTATTGGCATATTCACATCATCTCTATCAATGATCATGAAGTCGACTGGGTACATGAATCCAACAACGTTGACTAACACATCTTCTGCTATTCCTAACGGGTATTCATAAGAATGTTTTGCAAAAGAGAGTTTAGTACGGGTGATGGATGGCGGTTCGTTGGTTAACTGAACATAGATGGATAAAGGCATCAAATTAACGTCGAAACCTTGGTCAGCCACTGCATCCAGTGTTAGGATCATAGTTTTCAACTATTCAGTCAAGTCTCGGTCATTTCAGTTATTGTAATAGGTTGCTAGAATTATCTTATTTAGCTACGTTATTTAATACTCGTATGGTTTTATGTAATAGTCTAAGTTAAAGTCCAATGGGCCTAAAGCCCAAACGTTTAAGAGAAAGGAAGGACTAGGCGTGTTGCCCTAGCTCCCATCCTATAAATAGGACCTCTATGTAATCCTTTCTCTTGTTGGTTAATTTCATATCTAAAGGAAACTCTTGTTCTTTCATCTTTCATATTGATCTTAATCAACCAAGTCTAATTCTCATCTCATTTCTTTCATTTGAATACTTGTGTTTACTAATATGGTGACCTAACAAGTGGTATCAATCGCTAGAAGAAGGTGTAGTTTATTTTTTTTTTGTGATTCTACGCCCCAAAAACTTGTTTTTTATCTCGTAAGATTCAAAAAGTTTGCAACTTTCTTGCTTCTTTTGTGTTTTTATCACATATTTGATCACAAACTTGTGTTAGAAACCAAAACAAACAACAAAGTTTCAAAAATTTTGGGTTTTTTAAGATTCGTACAAACTAGTACTATTTATCGAAAATTTTATAATTTTTGTTAAAAAGTTCAAGTTTGCAACTTTCATTAAGATTTCATCATTTTAATGCTAGTTGTACAAGAATCTTGGATTAAAAACTCGTTTTAGGCTTGTTTTTTCACAAAAGAAAAAACGTATTTTTGGCACTATCGAGAACACAAAACCCCATTTTATCGAGAACCTTAAACCCTCTTTTATCGAGATCTTTCGATATTACTACTTAAGTGTTTTTGTTGCTTACTCAGTGCTTTTCTCTCTTGTATAAGAAAGAAAACACTTTGACTTATTGGATAGTTTCGTTATTGTATAATCTCGAAACTTTGATACTTGTTATCGAGAACCTGAGGTTATCGAGAACTTCAGTTTATCGAGATTACTTGGACTTTAACATTTTATCGAAATCATCCTATAACCAAGTATCGAAATCACATTGGGATTTGTTTTCTAAGAATTGTCTTAAGTACTATACCTTCTACAAGATCCATAAACCACAAGTTTTTCAATCATGTCTCAACCACCGTACTTTAACCCTTATCAAGCACAACCGTATCATCAACTGCAACAATTTCGTCAGCAACAGCAATATCAACAGAATGCACAATCATATCAACAGCCAAGTCAAATGTATTCTCAGCAACATGCCATGATGCATCAATTTCAACCTCAACCCTTACCAATGCTACAACAAATCACTCCAACGCCAAAACAGTCTCACTGGTTTGATCAGATGTGTGAGGTCATTACTACTCAACAATCGAGGCATGAAGCAGGTTCACTTGACACACCACCAATGTTGACACCGGGTAATTATGTTCAGTGGTCAAGTCGATTCCTTAGATTTCTTGATCTCAAGAAACCCCATGGCAGATATCTTAGGAAGGTTATCATGGAAGGTCCATTTGTACCACCTCTCAACACTGTTCCTGCTAATGACAATGCTGTTCCACCTAGACCTGAGTCTTCAACAGCTTTACCTGAAACACGCCTCACTGCTGAACAAATTCTTCATAAGGAAGCGGACGAATATGCCATGAGTTACATCCTTCACAGCATACCAAATCCTATCTTTCGCAGTGTTGATGCTCAGAAAAATGCTAAGGCCATGTGGGAACACGTTCATCTACTAATGGAAGGAACTCAGTTGAATCAGGAGGATATGGAATCCAAACTTTACATGGAATACACACACTTCATGATAGAGCCAATGGAATCACTTGAGTCATACTATCACCGCTTCACCAATATCATAAATGACCTCGACAGACACAACATCACACTACCAAAGATTGCCGTTAACACTAAGTTTCTTGGGTGTCTTGGACCGGATTGGCAGCGATATGTGACATTTGTTCGTCAAGCAAAGAATCTTCATGATGCACCATATGGATTGTTGTATGATTATCTCAAACACCATGAGTCAGAAGTGAACAAAGACCGTGCTCAGAAAGGAACCCTTTCACATTCTCCAACATCAAACTCATTAGCATTGGTTGTTCACTCACATGTTCCGAATTCATCCATGCAACATCACGATTACTCAGTTGAACAGAATCACTTCAATTACCCTATTCAGAATAAGACTTCATCTTATGATCTCTCTTTACAACAACAACCAACACAATTTGACCTATCACACAACAATGATCCCTTGTACCAATCACATGATGATGATGATGACGAGGACTTCAACAGCCTTAATCAGGGAATAGCACTTATTGCTAGAGCTTTCAGCAAATTTTCTAACAAGTCCAACAATCGTCTCCGATCATCGTCTAATACAAGGAATCAAGCTGTGATTCATGATGGCCGTGTTGAGGTTCAAAACCGTAACAGTGGGAGATTCAATTCTGGTGGTTATAGTTCTGGACAGAGGTTTAACAACAATGGAGGAAGTTTCAGGAACAACTCTAGCTCATCTCTGAAGAAGGTTGATTTTGGGGATAATGGGAATGATACATCAGGGAATCAGATCATTAAGTGCTTTAACTGCAATGGAGTCGGTCATATGGCTACTGCATGTCCTTCTCCAAGAACTCAGGGCAGTAAGTATCACAAACAGCAACTTCTATTAGCTCTTCAGGAGGAAGCTAGAGGCACAAATAAACTGAATGACAACAGCTTCATGGCCAATGCTCAGTCTGATGATGACATGGAAGATCTCGAAGCTAATGCTGCTGTTATGCTTATGGCCAACATGCAGGAACTCCACATCACTGAATCAGGTCCAGTATATGATTCTGACACTCTGTCTCAGGTAAACGACTTTAATTCATGCCTTATACATGATATTGTCACCCCATCTGCATCTGCATCTACATCGAAACAATCGGTTCAAAATGATGCATTGTTCTCTACAGACGAAAATTATCAATTGGACACAGTCGTTACATTTGATGATGATCAAATTAACTCAGATGTCTCAATTGATGATTCTCACACTAATCATGTAAACGACAACAATGCTCATCTTAAACCCCTTGCTTCTATGACTGATCCAGATTCAGACCTTCGGACACTTCTCATGGCCAGTCAATCTCAAAATATAAAATGTCAAGAATTAAATGCGAGATTGAAAGAGAAGAATGCATCATTGTCTAGGGATCTCGAGTGTTTGAATATACAATTAAATAACGCTGTTAAACTCATTGATAACGAAAAGAGCTTTGAAAATGCTTTTAAAGAATCTTATCGTCGTGAAAAGGATCTCGAATTTCAAATTGGCAACATAATGGAATCTAAAAATGATTTAGCTTTACAACTTGAACAACAAGCTTTTGTACATAAACAACAAGTTGCTCAACTCGAAGATGTCATTTTGCAAACCAAAAATGAGTTGTCAACTTGTCAAGCGGATTTTCAGGAACATAAACAGATTTCAAGGGATAGAGTTAAATCATATTTAGATGAAATTGTTGAATTGACGAGTCAACTCAAAGAGTTTCAGAATGTTGTATATAAAACTGGTAATTCAATTACAACCATTCATAAACTTTCTGTAAAACGGTCTAACACCGGCCATGGTTTTGCCATTGGTAGTGAATCACCCAGTTTTCTAAATAAAGCACTCACCGAGATTCCGAAGATATATAGTGCAAACCATTTCTTTGATGACACTGTTATTCGTGCTGTTGTTTATGATCGTGAGGAAGAATTGGAAATAGAGGACGAGACTCGATCTAAAATGGAAAATGTTGATTTCAACAAACCTTTTGATTACTCAAAAATGCCTTCTATCAATGAAACTTTTACACCTCAAAAAGAGAATGTTGAACAACCGTATTTTATATTACCAGAAGATCTTCCTTCTTATAAAGCTTCCCTCACACCAGTAGTTCAAAACAATGGTCTTTTAACTAAACCAGAAAATGTTCAACCTCTTCCTAAAACGTGCAAGATACTTCGGTATTTCCAAACGTTTATGGAAGATATTGAATTTTTACAAGATGCTGTTGATCGTAATTCAGAAATCACTGTTTTCACATTTATTGCTCCTCATGAGCGTGAACGGCGAGAGGTGTTTCAAAAACAATTTTTACCTCACGTTCAACATCTACGATTATGTGCTGAACTCTGGGAACAGGATCTTCAAAAAGAAGTGTCTTCAATGATGGATATTTTTCAAGAAACAGAAAAATCAATTTCATTTTATCAACGTCAAAATCAATTTTTGCAAAATGAAAATGATCGTCTCATGGAACGTGTCCTCAATTATGATATTATATCTGTGGTAATGAATTCTCTTTATGAATGTGGTACTGATATGCTTGTTTCTGAACACTGTGATGATATTGGGTTGTTGAATAAAACTGTTGAGACATTAAAAAATGAGAACATGAGTCTCCGACAACAAAATGATGATGTGCAGAAAAAACTTTCAGAGGAAATCTTTCAACTCAACAAAAAACTAGAATGGTGTCAAAACCAAAGTCTTGTTTTTGAACTTGAATTGCAAAATCTTAAATCTTCAACATCTTTTTCAAATGAAAATGAGGAACTTAAAAGTCAGATTTCTAAATATGAAAAAGAGATTGCTGAATTGCAAGAAGTAACAGATTTTTGGCAAAAGAGTCGAGATGAATATTTCTACTTAAACCGAAAGCTTGACAGCACCATTCAGGACAAAACGCACATCATTATTGAATTGAAGGAGAAAATTAGAAATCTTGAAAAGAAAAAGTCTGCAAATACTAAGATTGTTGCACCAGGAAAACATAGGACAGATAACACTAGTAACGATACAGCTATTCATAATTCTAACATGAGTTCTTCCACCTCTCCAGGACTAGTTAACCCTCTTAGCGTTAGCAGATCCAAGCACCAAAAAGAGAAAAAGAAGAATAGGAATTTGCGACGTAAGAGAGAGAACTTAAAAGCCATGGAAGTAGAAGCTCACCCTAGGAATTTGAATAATAATCATGTTACTATAGATTTAGATTGTGATTTGGCAACTTGTAATTCGAATCTGTCTGTAACGAATGATGTATCTCATACTTCTTTATCGTTTAATGCATCTTGTGTGTTTTGTCGTAAAACTATGCTATCTGGTGATCACACTAAGTGTGTTGCTACTTCTCTTTTAACACGTCTTAAGAAACTTACAAAAGGCAAAAAATCTAGGCCCACTACTGCTTCAAAATCTAAGCTAGGATTAACGCCCCCTGTAGTTTCTGAGGATGTAGTTGCTACCCCTATAGTTAAGCCCAACAATCCTAAGAACATGCCTTCACTTAGCGAATTCACTAAGAAGATTATCGATTTTAAGGTAGTATTTCATGCATAGGTTGTTATCGGTGAGCTCATGATAGGATGCTTGACGTATCGTCATAGAGTGAGGTAGGAACTTATAGAGTTAGGGAATTGAACGCACTCCCTACGACTTGTTAGGAATACACCCGTCATCCACGCAAACTCAACATACTAATTACATGGTAAAAGATAGTTAGGGAGTAATGAAATCTAAGTAAACACTATTCTCCACCACTGATTTTCTCTAAAACAAAAAAAATACAAAAATATAAGTAGCTTAGAAGTAGATAACTTGGGTAAGTTGACTAGCAACTAATTACGCCCTATCCTCCAAAACCAGAGATTTTACTGCTTTCATAAAACATAAAAATACAAAAAGAATCTTCCTCCACCCTTAGACCTAGATTAGAATAGCCTTTAGCCTAACGAACACTATTCCCTGCGAGAGAACGATCAATCCCCCGGTACTTGCCACTACACTATACTACATCGGTCAGGTACACTGCCTGGTGGGGATTGCAAGTGATTGGCTCTGAAACAGTCAACAAAAGTCAACCAAAGAATTGGCCAACCAAAGTCAAACTATAAAAGAGTCAATGCAAAGGCCAAAGGAGTATAGGAATTCCTCGGGTCGTTTAAATCCCGATGAGGAGTGAATTGTGTCGAAAACGAATTTGAGATCAAGCGTTTATGAAACGATAATGGGAAAGTGAGATTGATTTAAATTAAACTACGAGATGATAAATGAAAATGGTAAACAAACACTACAAATGATCACTGAAAAATGCAAACGTTTACAGATCTAAAAATATACGTATACGTTTATAAAAACGTCTGCGTACGAAAATAAAAGTGAAAACGAAAATCTAAAAATGCCTAGGATATGAAAAACATATTTTTACAATCTAAATAATAAAAGAAAGCTTTAAGAAAAAGAAAAATATTTTTTTAGACTTTTTAATTATTTATTATTAATTAATTACTAATTACTAATTAAGCTAATTTAAATTAAAATAAAGACTAAACTAATTTATAAAATTATGAAAGTATTTTCTAAAATTACCTAACAATTACAGAAGTCCTCAAAAATTACAAAAAGTTCCTAAAAG
>LBNU01030700.1:161069-218236 GCA_014162995.1 Artemisia annua | reverse complement strand
TAGGGTGTGTTTGTTTTTTACAAAAACGTCTGACTAGCCTCTTACCACTTACCAGTCAGACGCGGTCAGAGGTGGTGGTCGTTTGTTTTTTTTTCTCCGGTCAGACGCGGTAAGATGTTAAACATCTTACCCAGTAAGATGTGGTGGTATTATCTGATTGCCTCTTACTCGTATATACCAATCATCCATCTTGGATAAAAAAAGATCACACGTTCGAAACCACAAGAAGATCTTTAGTTGAATAAATCACCAGGTTTTGGTACTGATTTTCGTGTGGTTGGAGAACGGATATCAGACTTTTTTTTCATGAGTTCTGTTCTTCATTACGTGGTCAAGGAAAGAAAAGGTGTTATAATGATTTGTGATAGTTCTTGTTTGGATTTGAAGAGGATTTGGTTCTTTCTTTTCAAAGAGAATAAGAACAAGATAGAGATGATTAGATGGTGAGTGGTGACTGCTTTTTTTTGGTTTGAGAAAAGGAAAAGAAAGCAGCGGCTGTATAATGATAAGTAGCTTAGGTTTAGGGTTGCACTTTAGTATTATATACATATGATACATTTAGGTTATTTTCAACTATATTTGGGCTTTATTTTTTTTGGACTCATAAACAAATAGGCCCATGTTTTAGAAGTATATTGATGGTTTATGTTTTAGTTGGCCGAGTATAATTTTGTGTATTAGAGTTTAACAATGGGCACAAAGTGTTAGCCGTAACTCAAGAAATGTTGTTAACCGTAACTTGCTTGTTGACAAAGTGTGCACCGAAACTGTGTGTGTTTGTGAATTTCAATATTGGAATTTTTTTATTCATCTTTAAAAATATATTCAAACTACTTATTAATCGTATTGTCTTAATATATACTTAGAAACGGATAATTAAAACCATTCAGACAATTGTAAAAAACAAACAACATTATTTCATTCAGATTCAGACTTTATAGCCACCTCTTACCAGTAAGATGTGGTAGTCAGATTCAGACCTAAAACATCTTAATGAAACAAACACACCCTTAGATTGTAGGATTTAGTATACGTACACCGCTATATATATTTAAATAAAAATAAAAATAAAAATAAATAAATAAGTAAATAAAAAAAAAAAATCAGTTACAAATAAACTCCAAAAAAGGAGAAAAAGTGGCATGACAAATGTATTTTGGGGTACTTTGTATAAAAAACATAAATAAAATAGATGTTGCCTTTCTTTACATTTTTTTCTTTTTTTTTTTAAATAATTCTTTCAATTTACATAGAGGTGCAAGTCAAACGAGCAACAAGCTGCGTCGCTAACCTTTTTTTTTTAATTAAAAAAAAATAAAAATAGAAATACTACTAATACTAACATGGGTTTACTTGGGAACCACAAGCTCTAATGATATCAGGCGAATCGGGAATAGGAGTGGGGTCATCCCCTAAGGAGAGGCTCGCGGTTGGTATCTCTGCCCGAGGATGCGACACTAACTCGAACCAACAACTAACATCTAACAATTAACCCGCCGTTTAAAGAAAACTAACATGGGTTTACTTGCATAAAGGAAAATAGGTGATGTATTGGTTCCCTAGCCACCTTTTACCCGTATGCCTACAATTTTTTTTTTATCCGTTTGCGTTCGGTATTTGTTTAATTTTTATCAGTTTTTGCTCTTTTTTATTTATTTATTTATTTATTGCAAACTTTCTTTATATTTTTTTTCGTAGTTTTGTGATAAAAACAAAATAATAAAAAAAGAAAATAATACTAATACAAAATACTGGGGGAGAGAGAGCAAACTGTTTTCTATTAAAATGAATTTTCACTTTCAACTGCAACTCATCAAATTAATCTTGTTTGGTACCCCTTTGTTGGGGCAGTTTTTTCCAAGTCAGTTGACTTATTCGCCAGAGTTCATGTTTTTTTTTTTTTTTTTTTTTTTTTGGAACTCTGGCGTAAGTAAGTAAACTGACTTGGAAAAAACTGCCCCAACAAAAGGGGTACCAAACAAGATTTAATTTGATGGAGTTGCAGTTTGAAAGGAAAATTCATTTTAATAGAAAACAGTTTTGCTCATCTCTCCCCAGTATTTTTGTTGGATGGATATACATACCCCGTAAATGGATTCCAATGCCCCCCCTTCCTTGTTTATTTGTATTAGTATTATTTTCTTTTTTATTATTTTGTTTTTATCACAAAACTACGAAACAAAAATTATAAAAGTTTGCAATAAAAAAATAAAATAAATAAATAAATAAATAAAAAAATAAAATAAAAAAAGCAGAAAACTGATAAAAATTAACAAGATAGCGCAAACGCAACGGATAAAAAAAAAAAAAAAAAAAAAAAAAAAAAAAAAAAAAAATGTAGCATGACGTAAAAGGTGGCTAGGGAACCAATACATCACCTATCCTTTTGATGCAAGTGAAACCCATGTTTATATTAGTGAGTATTCTATTTTTATTTTATTTTTTTAATTTAAAAAAAGAAGGTTAGCGGCGCAGCTTCTTGCTCTTTGACTTGCACCTCATGTAAATAAATAAAAACAAAAAGAAAAAGAAAAAAAAAAATGCAACACTCTATTTATTTATTGTTTTTTATACAAAAGTACCCCAAAAAGCATTTGGCAGCCACGTTTTTCTCCTTTTTTTGGAGTGTGTATGTGTAACTGATTTTTTTTTTGTACTTTACTTATTTATTTATTTTTTTTTTTTAAATTAATATAGCGGTGTACGTATATATAAATCCTACAATCTTAACGGTAAAATATAAAAATCTAGCCTGACCAAAGTCAAACAGCAACACTTGATAGAACACGCACAGCAGCACGACCACCACAAAATTAAATTAAAATAAAAAAGTAAAAATAAAAAATAAAAATAGATCATACCCAGCTTGGCAAAGAATCCACATAGTAAGTATCATCTTAAGATCAACTACCACCATTCAACCTCGGACCATCTCGCATATCCTTCGCCATGGCATTCCGCTATGGTGCGAAGGGAGTGGCAGTGGTGTGGGCACAGTCTTTTTGGCACTTGGTCAGTAATAGGCAGTGCAGTAGAGACTGATACACCTGTGGTAGATCGAGATAAACCATGGTGACACGTGGGTTCCGGCCATTGGGTGATCGTGAAAATGGATGATCGGAGTGGTGGCAGTGGTTAGCTCTGATGGACATTGTTGCAAGTGGACGGTTGAGATCAAGGTGAAAGGTTGGTTATTTTGTTGGGTGGAAACTTGTGACAAGATCATGTTTTGAAACACGAGTTTACTTTGTTTCTTTTATATCATTGGCTGGATATGGTCGACGTCGTACGCTTTTTTAATTACTCCGTAATAATTTGATTATTGAAAAGATATACTTCCGCATATGATTATTTTAACATTTTTTTTTTCTTCGATAACATCTAAGACACAGATAACGGGAGGGATTGAACTCCATTTATTCGATACGGTCAGTTTTTTAATTGATTGCCACAGGTAAATGCGACATTCCCCCCTTGTTTTTTTACACTTTCTTTAAAAAATAAAATAGAATCTGAGTTAATGAATATAAAGCGGGCATATATTAACATAATATATAATATTTTTAATAGAATGATTGATATATAAAACATACAATGGAAAAAAAAATATATGGAATAGAATTCTAAAGTAACATCCACATATGTGATCTAAACTGTGAGAACCATCAAAAACTCATACGAGAGAACTAAATTAGCATAGAAAACAAACGATCACATCGAAGTTATAAATAATTGGAAGCGCGACATATGTTCTTACGTATACTTACTAAAGACCCAGCATTCAATGTTCTATGACCCAACCTAATGGTAACATCACACAGCACAAAATGCAAGACGATTGGTCGATCGGCAGGGGCGGACGGAACCGATAACACAAAAAAATTGAATTCGGATCGGCTAGGCGATCGACACCAACCAGGGGGGAGGAGGGGCGAGTTGACGCGCTAGGTCGATCGATCTTCATGTGTTACTGCGAGCCAAGCCTGACAGAGTTCAATACATTAAATAGGTAATAGTCTATCTAGTTCACACACAGTTTCACTTTCCGGTTCTTAAGACTTTAAAAATTAGGGTGAAGTCTGAATTCACGAACAAACTTTTTGAAAATAACCGATATACTGCAATATACTTAGTTTTATTCACCAAGATACGTAATATACTCTCCTAAACAGTTACAGATGGTACGCGGTAACGGATGGGACAATGTACAGTTTAAACAAGTTACAGGATGTTTCGGTTCCGCGTGTATGGTGCGGGGTTGACTGTTTCACCGCAGTCATGTTGACAGTTGATTTTCTAGAAAAGTTACAGCAATGCGTCCGCCTTGGGTCGTTGGGGCCGGATCGGTTCGCGGGCGGGCGGCCCCGTCCCCCCCCATTTCGTTGACTTGCCAGCTGTTAGTCCTGTGACTATTTTAATACAGCTTTCGTCTATTTTTCATTGTACGTTTTTATCCGTCTTAAGCCGGTTGTTTCATCCGTTTTTATATCGTTTTTCGTCGTTTTTCAACTTTTATCATTTGTCCGTTTTATCGTTGTTCTGTTCGTTTTTATCGCTTGTCCATTTCTTACGTTGGGTTCATATGTGTATGTTTTTGTCTGTTTTCATCCGTTGTTATACGCCTTCGTCCTTTTTTTACGTTTTCTTTCATTATCTTTTTATTGTACTTTTTGTCCGGTTTTATACGTTGTTATACGCTATCGTCTGTTTTTCGTGACCATTTATCCGTTTTTCCATTTCACCGCTTATACGCTATCGTTCGTGTTATACTGTTTGTCTGTTTTATATCGCTATCTGTTTTGTATACGATATATTTAGGGTATAAAAATGGGGAGCTGAACGTATGGGTAAAATCGGTATAAAATCGTATGAGATTACGTTAAGTAAACAGGAAATAAGCGATTCATAAGATGGATTGTATAAACATTTTAAAATGGACAAATAATGGATGCAAAAATAAAAGTATTAAAATCATAAGTAAATATACGGATCGAAAGGTTATAGAAACGGAGAAACGAATAAAATGGATAAAAACATATAAAAAGTAAAGAATAAGACGACGATAAGTCATTATAAAGAGGAACTGGGTATAAAAATACTCAAAAGTGTTGTATTAAAAACGTACGATAAACGACGAATTATAATGGGATGAGAAGCGTACATAAAACGGATGAAAANAAAAAACATTATAGTTATAACAAGGTTGTCTTAATTTTACATTTGCTAGCTAAAATGTAACGTGAGTATCTGCAAAAATAAGCGTTACTCACCGTGTATGGTAACAAAAGGGGCCACGCCATGCTGGGGTGGCTGGCATTATAGCGGTGCCACCGCACTGCACCCTATATGCGGCATAACGGACACCACCGCACCCTATATGTGGCATAACGGACACCATGTTTGTGGCGTACATGTAAATCTTTTGTTTTTGAAAAAAGGGACTGTTGGCAATTCCTACGGTTACTTTAAAAAGATGGAAAACAAAAACAAAAATGGTGGGTCCCAAGAAGGGGTGTTATGTCATGTTACGAGAGAGTGATTTTGTTGGTGTGATTGATGTTGTTGTTAAAGCTGATGTGGTATGACGTGACACCGAAAACGGGGTTTGACATGTGTTACCATACGTGGTGCTCTTATAAGAAATTTTTCTTTCTATTCATATTCACAATTATTGATTTGTGTGGAATTATCCATTTTGCTGACCATGAGAATATAATTACTGCAATTGAACCCAGACTTTCAAAAATGCTCCATGATTGACTTTTGCGAGTCAAGTTAATTACACTACTTATTAACATCTAAACGTGCGAAAATGACTTTCTTTGAGTTGCAATAACTCGTAATCCATATTTCAATATGAAGATAAAGAGAATCCTGATCAGTTTTGAGTTTTGACACAAGAAACAACCTTAATAAGCTATGTAGAATTTATATGTTAGAAGTATTACGTTTGAATTTCTAAAGTCAAATCAGGTTCCATTTATGAGTTTTATACTATACAGGCTTTTCTTTTAGGTATCTAACTATATTTTGTTAATTAAAAACTGAACTAAAGAAATCTTATGATGATTACTAGCTACATAGATTCTTTGATAACTAGCTAGGATATTTTATGTTATGAACTTGATCAACTGTTCCTTCTTATTCACATTGGCTAGTATAATTACTTCAATACATTATATTACCTGATTTCTGATGCTTTAGTATACACCTCATTATTTTATTTTATTTATTTATTTTTTTTTTGGTTGATTTCTGTAAACTTCTCTATGATGACGACATTCAGTATTTGATTACCACTTATCAACACAAACAGTCAATGATTGACCTTGAAGTGTCAACCATATGGAATTTGAACTTCCAATTTAGTGTCATTTTTTACTCTTAGAGGTGGAAAATCATCAACACATGTTTCTTATGAAGATTATTAATATTTGGAACTGTTCAATAGCAAGAAACAAACAAAACTAATGTGCAATCTGTGTTTTATAAGGATTTAGTTTGAAATTTTAAACTCAAAATTAGGCTCTTTTTCTTAGCAATGAAATAATTGTTTCAAGTGTTGAACTCAGGTAAAGCTGTGAAGACTCACGGTCTAGGTGGAACAGCATTGCTCATTAGCAGGAACAGCCCGGGGGTGTTGGGAGAGGGGTACAAATGCGACCTTCCGGGGATGATAACCTTCCGAAGATATCTTGCCATGGGGTTTTCTTGAGCATCAAAGAAAATCGTAGAGAATCGACTATGACCACTGAACATAATTACTCGGCTGGTTCAGCACATTGGTGTGGTGTCAAGTGAACCTGGCTTCATGCCTCGCATTTGTTGAGTAGTGATGACCTCACACATCTGATCAAACCAGTGGAGACTGTTTTGGCGTTGGAGTGGATTTGTTGTAAGCATTGGTAAAGGTTGCAGGTTGAAATTGATGCATCATGGCATGTTGCTGAGAATACATTTGACTTGGTGTTGATTATGATTGTGGCATTCTGTTGATTTGGCTGTTGCTGACGAAATTGTGCAGTTGATGAAAAGCGGTTGTGCCTTGATTAAGGTTAAGTACGGTGCAGTTGAGACTGATTGAAAACTGGGTGGTTTATGGGATCTTGTAGAAGGTATAGTACTTAAGACAAGTCTTAGAAAACCAACAACTAAAGTGATTTCGCATAAATCAGTTAAAGTCCAAGTAACCTCAATAACTGAAGTTCATCGATAAAACAGTGCAAGATTTCGATAAACTCACTTTATTCTCGATAAAAGGAAAATTATCGAGAAAGGTTGGGAGACAATTATCGACGATCCTTTTGTTCAAATTGGAGACAAAGTTGTTTTCGATGTAGCCTGAAGGTAAATTTTCCATAGAATCACAAGATTTCGAAAACCAGATTGTTGATTTCAGTAAACCAGTGATGTTCTCGAAAACTCAGTTTCTCGATAACAAGTATCCAAAGTTTCGAGATTATACAAGTAACGAAACTATCCAATATGGTCGAAGGTGTTTTCTTTCTTATACAAAGAGGAGTAAAACGCCACTGCAGTAGAGCAACAAAAACACTCTAATTAGTGAGAATGAATCGATCTCGATAAAACAGGGTTTTGGGTTCTCGATTAAAATGGGGGTTTTTGGGTTTCCTCGAGGTAGGGGTCCGGATAGGGCTGCAAAAGATTACGGTTTCTTTATTTTGCCTGAAAAAGCAAGCCTAAAACGGATTTGTTTTTTATCCAAGATTCATTGTACAACTAGCATTAAAATGATGAATCTTTAATGGAAAGTTGCCAAACTTGAACTTTAACAAAATTTCAAAAATTTCGATAAAAGTACAAGTTCTATTCGAATCTAAAAAACCAAAAATTTTGAAACTTTGTTGTTGGGTTTTGATTCTTAACATCAAGTTGTAATCACAAGATGGTGATAAAAACACAAAAATGAAGAAGAAGTTTTGAAACTTTTGAATTTGTTAACGAGATAAAAAACGAGGTTATAGGGTTCGGTATATCACAAAAAAAATTCACCTTCTTCTAGCGATTTGATTACCACTTGTTAGGTCACCGGATATGTAGGTAAAACACAGTATTTACAAATGAAAGAAATGAGGGATGAGAATTAGACTTGGGTTGATTAAGATCAAATGAAAGATGAAAGAACAAGAGTTTCCTTAAGATATGAAATTAACCAAACAAATTGTAATTGAGATACATGATGGTCCTATTTATAGGATTTAGGGGATAGGTTCCAACACTCCCTTCCTTCCCTATCTTCTAAGTCGTGGGCTTTTCAAGGGCCCATTGGACATCTTATTAAGACTTAAACATTAATCATACGAGTAACTAATAAACGATAGCTAAATAAGATAATACTAGCAACCTATTACATTTACTGAAATGACCGAACTTGACTGAATAGTTGAAAACTATGATCCTAACCACTTTCCATAATTATCCCAATTCATTGGACACGTGGCACTCTTCCATTGGGCTGCTAGACTGTTCCCGAACATTTCCCTGAATCTCGTACTTGACGCGTCAGAATGGACACGTGTCGCCTCCCATTGGTCAGCCGCCCTGCACTCGTACTGACATGTCAGCTGACATGTCAGCGCGCCACCGTGTACCTGCAAACCTCGTACCAATGATAGCCGCCGCCACCGTGCGGCTTCTGATTCGTCCACGTCTGTGATATGTGGCATGCCACGGTTCTGGTCGAATCGGCTCACGACGGTCAACGGGTCCCAACGGTTGGACCGGGTCCGGGTCTGTCTGGTTCGGGACTGGATCGGCGGTCTGTCTGGACCGGTCTGCCACGTGACAATGAAGATGGTGCCAGCGTGGCGGGGACTTATTATAAACCCTATTTTGGCCACGCTTGGAATCAAACCCAGGGACCTCTACTGTTAGAGGGAAATGATGCACCCAGGCTGCCGCTGGAGATCATTTCCATGTTATACTTACGCGTCTGGTTCATTTATAATAGCATAAGGTCCAGTCCAGATTATGATATAAAAAGGGTCAAGTTAAACTTGGACATGTCATTTAAAGGGTTATATTGAACCGGTCAAGAAAAAGTACCTCCGGACTCGTTTTTTCGTGCTCTTTCCAATGGTGTGCTCGGAAAATACTTTTGACTTCGTCTTGGCCTCGTATTTTTAGCGATCT
Organism: Artemisia annua; assembly: GCA_014162995.1. Classification (NCBI taxonomy): domain Eukaryota; kingdom Viridiplantae; phylum Streptophyta; class Magnoliopsida; order Asterales; family Asteraceae; genus Artemisia; species Artemisia annua. The sequence goes on along the minus strand of LBNU01030700.1, from coordinate 209,083 downwards.
TTCCGTATCTCGTGCTCGTTTTTACCGGTTTTGGCTCGGTTTTTGTCCTTTTTTCACATATCCATACCTGCACAACTAAAAACACAAAAACAACATATATTTGGCATTTTAGGTCGGTTTTTGGTCATTTTGGGTCTTAATTGGGTCACAAAAAGGTATGTGTTTAAGCACATACCATTAAGCCAAATATAATGTCATCGACATATATTTGAACAATGATAATATGAGGGTCACTTCTTTTAGTGAAGAGAGTGTTATCTACCATTCCCATGGAATAATTATTTTTAACCAAGAATGCCTTTAGTCTATCATACCAAGCCTTTGGAGCTTGCTTAAGACCATATAAAGCTTTCTTTAGTTTATAAACATAATCAGGTTTTGCGAAGTCAATGAATCCTGGAGATTGTGCCACATATACTTCCTCATTGATAAAACCGTTAAGGAATGCACTCTTCACATCCATTTGGTATAACCTAAAGTCTAGGGCGCAGGCATAAGCTAAAAGGATTCTAATGGATTCTAATCTAGCTACGGGGGCATAGGTTTCGTCATAATCAATTCCTTCTTGTTGATTATAACCTTGGGCGACTAACCTAGCTTTGTTCCTAGTAACTATTCCATTCTCATCTAGTTTATTCCTAAATACCCACTTAGTTCCTATTATAGTCACATTCCTAGGATTTGGTACTAATTCCCAAACATCATTTGTTTTGAATTGATTTAATTCTTCTTGCATAGCCATAATCCAACTTTCATCCTTTAAGGCTTCATTTATATTCTTAGGCTCTATTGTTGACACAAAACAAAAGAAGTTATTTTTGTCTTGTGCTTGTGATCTAAGTGTTCGTTGGTTTAGGTGACCTATGATGTTGTCTAATGGGTGTGACCTAGATTCCTTAATATTTACAACTTCGTTTTCTTCTAAATTTTCTTCCTCAATATCATTTCCTATGGGCTTTGTCTTACTAACCTCAATAGCATCTTCCTCTATAACATCATCATCTTCTAAAGGTAATGTCCTAGGTGGTGGAGGAGTTTCGTCGAAGGTTACGTTTAATGATTCTTCTACTTTCATAGTATCTTTATTTAAGACTATATATGCTTTACTATTTTGTGAGTATCCTAGAAAAATTCCTTCATTTGACTTAGGGTCGAACTTAGTGAGATAATCCTTAGTGTTGAGAATGAAGCATTTACTTCCGAATACCTTAAAGTAGCCTATGTTTGGTTTTCTACCTCTTAGTAACTCATAAGGAGTTTTTCCTAGTATTCTTCTAATGGACACCCTATTAAGTATATATGTTGAAGTATCTACGGCATGGCACCAAAATTTTTGTGGGATAGATTGCTCATTTAACATAGTTCTACTCATTTCTTGTAAGGTCCTATTTTTCCTTTCTACTACTCCATTTGATTGAGGTGTTCGTGGGGCGGAAAAGTTGTGAGATATTCCATTTAAGTCACAATATTTTCCGAATTGTACTTCGTTATCAAATTCCCTACCATGGTCCGTCCTAATTGAAACTATAGTGCAACCTAGCTTATTTTGTATCATTTTACTAAAGGTCTCAAATTTTTCAAAGGCTTCGGTCTTATCGCTTAGAAATCTAGTCCACGTGTATCGTGAATAGTCATCTACTATAACTAACGTGTAGCGATTGCCACCGTAGCTCCGCACCGCGGATGGACCGAAGAGGTCCATATGAAGTAGTTCTAAGCATCTAGTGGTGGATACTATATTCTTAGCTTTATGACTAGCGTGTGCTTGTTTTCCTATTTTACATGCATCGCAAAAGTGTTGATTATACTTAAGGCTAGGCAAGTTTCTAACTAGTTCCTTAGATACCAATGATTGGATTTGTTGTATGTTTGCATGACCTAATCTCCTATGCCACAAAGTGGAGTTTTCGTCTAGGGTCGCTAGGCATATCCTATCTTCCAATTTATCTCCTAGTTTCATGACATATACGCCGCCTTTCCTAATTCCTCTACCTATAACTTTATCATCCTTAATAATTACACTATTCTTATCGGTAAAGGTAACCCTACACTTATTGTCACATATTTGTCCTACACTAAGCAAGTTATATGTTAAATTATCTAAATGCTCAACATTTTCAATAGTTAGGGAGTCTTGAGAGATCGTACCTTTGCCTATGATTTTTCCACGATGATCACTACCAAAAGTAACATTACCTCCATTGTAGGCTTTGTATGTAGAGAATAGCTTGCGATTCCCCGTTATGTGTCTTGAGCACCCGCTATCCTTTACCCATTCGTCGGGCTCTAAATTTATTCCTAGACAAATTTCATTAGATGCTTGAGCGACTAAGCATTCTCCTTTGGTCTTTTTGTCTTCATCATCAACTCTTTTTCTTCGTGTTGTTTTCCTTTTATCTTGTGTTCTTTGTCGCTTTTTAATGAGTCTTTTAAATTCTTTGACGACCTTGGCATATTCTTCGTCTTCACTTTCGGAACTAGAATCCTCATCTTCATCGTCACTTAGTTCCTTCTTGGTTGACATTTCTTCATAGTCTTCTTGTTTATCCTTGCTCATGTTATTTTTGGCGTCATTACCTACATATAAGACATTTGAACTCGTAGCACTTGTACTTACTTCAACTAAATATTTGTCTACTATACTCTCTTTTGCTACTAAATCATTTGCTAGTTTTTCTTTGGATTGACATTCTTCTTGGTGATATTTTGAAAGACATTTCCACATATCATTTGCCGTTTGACAAAAAAATATTCTTTCATATTCAACATTTGAAATAGCTTTGTATATGATAAATTTAGCCAAGTTATTTAGTTTTTCAAAAGTATCATTTATTGATTTAATATCACCAATTGAAATGACATGCCAAAGATCATAGTCTATTGATTTCACATAACTTTCGAATTGATTTTTCCATGTAAGAAAATTTTCATTTTCAAGAAATGGTGGTTTAAAAACAATTTTCCCTTCTAAATATTTTTCCATTTCCATAGATCGATTTCAAGTTTTAAAATACAATATATTTTAAAAATCTTGTTTGACGTGGCTCTTGATACCAATTGTGGAAAACTAGAAGGGGGGGTTGAATAGTTTTACGTCTTTTTAATTTACAAAAACTTTGTTTATGAAAACACCAATTCAAACTTTATATATATCACCAAGAGACTTGCACAATTATAAAATACAATATCAACAAGTATATGATATGACAAATATGAAAGTAAGTAAATAAGTAAAGAGATAGAGTTGGAAAAATGGCACCGTGAGACAAAGGATTTATAGTGGTTCGGCTACGAATCTCCTCTTCGTCCTACTCCACTCCCCGAGCACCTAACTCGGGAGTTTTCTTCACTATGTCAACAAGCTCCCTTATGGCGGAGAAAACCTTACACAACTTTTGCTTACACCGGCTTAACGACACAAAGCTAAATGTCGGGTCCTAATAGTAGCTAGAACCAATCTCACAACACACCACGACTTCTTCACAACTTGAGCACACCACAACTTCGTCACTACTTCTTCACAACACAACTTCTTCACTACTTCACTACTTCACTACTTAATCTTCACCACTACCCTACTTCTATTCACAACTAACACTCCTAGAACTACTTATAATGTTCACAACACAACTACACAAGAGCTATACACAATATACACAATCAATATACAATACTTCTTAAACTTGAGGTTGAAGGAGTATTCTTCTCTTGCACTTTGGATGATGGTGGATGATGAGGGATTGAATCACTTGAAACAAGGATTAGTAATCTAATGATCAAAGGGTTTTGGAAGATGTTTAGAGAGATTTAGATCTGAAAATTTTCGTGCAAGAGGTAAGGAAAAATACCAGATTTAAGGTGGTATTTATAGGGGAAAAATTCTGACAAAATCTGACACAGGAGCGTGCCGGTCCCCTTAATTGTGGCCGGCCCCTTTAAAATTAAGGGGGCAGCCCCTTATAATTAAGGGGGCCGCCCAGCTGTAACGGCCAGAAAGTTTTTCTTTTTGTGGGAAAAGTTTATTTGGTGAAAAACTAACTGATTTTGGTTAAAAATTTGAATTCATATATTTAGTATGATTAAAACATTTTTCTTTATTACCAAAAGTGTTTTTCAAAAATATATAATATGTTTATATAATTAAATAAACTTTGTGGTAATTAATTAAATACCCCTTTGATCATGAGATGTATTAAATACTTGTTTATTCATAACTTAAGTGATTAAGTTGGATGTAGTGATATAAACTAGCTTAATACTTGTTTACGTAGTAATCTTACGTTTAATGATTTTACATTTTGTGATCGTCAAAACGTAGAGATATCGAAACATATAAATAACATTTTTACGCATTATTTATGTCAACAGAAAACTCTCAAGTTAGGTGCTCGGGGAGTGGAGTAGGGCAAGGAAGGTGTCCTTGTAACCGAACCACTATAAATCTCTTGTCTCGCGGTTCGATCTTTCCATCTCTCATTTACTTCTTTATATATTTTGTTATTTAGTTTATTTATACTTGTTTATATCGTACAAGAGTAGATTTCACATAAACTCGAATCAACATTTTTGAAACAAAGTTTTTATAAAATTAAAAAGACGTAAAACTATTCAACCCCCCTTCTAGTTTTCCACAGAAACTGCATGATGTTGGGGTTACCCGTTGTTCTCTCCTCTAGAAAGTCACCTTCACCCTGGCCCACGGATCCCAACCCACAACCATCTAACATATTTTTAACTAACGTTGTAATAACATTTCTTTCCACTATCGTTTTTTGGTTAAAGAGTGTAATTAGTGGAATCTCCTAAAACTACACTCTCCACCAATCAAATATCGTTTCTTTCCACTAAAACCTCTTTTCACTAGTTGAAATGCAAACTAAACACTTAATTTGGGACATCCTAAGATAGCAACGTTAAGGAAGGAGGTAGTAATTAAAAAAGCTAAGAAAATTACCATTTTTAGATCTTGAGTTAATTACATAAAATCGTCCATGTGGTTCACACATAATTTCAACCTTCGTCCTAAAACTTCAAAAGTTACACCAGTCGTACTGTGGTTGTCACTTTTGCATGGATCGGTCCTTTAACCAAACGAGTGTTATTTTTTTGCATTAAGTCAGGTCATGTGAGAGCCAAATTGTCCTTTTAAGTCCATAGTTACCGCATGGACAATTTATGTAACTAACTATTAAATATATACTTTTATTTAATTATTATTATCTTTTTATTTTTAATTATTTTTGGTCTCTTTAACTTGTTTTTTTTGTTTTGGTTTCTTTATTTTCTTTATTTGTTTTCGATTTCGGTTTCTTTTTATTTAATTATTTTCGGTTTTTTTATTTATTTGTTTTTCGGTTTTGGTTACCTTTTATTTTTATTTATTTTATTTTTGGTTTCTTGTTATTTATTAGTTCCTTTTTTTCGGCTTTGGTTTCTTTTTATTTTTATTTATTTATTTTTACTTTCTTTTTATTTATTCGTTTTTTTTGTTTCTCAGTTTCGGTTTCTTAGCATTTTCATTAAATCAGTTTGGTTTCGATTTCATTTTCTACGTCTTTTAAATTTTAATTTACCGACAAATAAACTAGTTAGTTATGAACCATCACAACTCTTAACTTATTTTGTAGTTATTTCGATTTTAATAATTACAAAAATAATAATCAACAATTAGTCAAATATAGAAATTATATTTTCCGGCAACATTATACAAACGACATAAATAGTATCATAATATCTAACAATCCAAAATTATCAAATAAAATTCGAAAAAAAAAATATAAAAATTCATGAAAATTGAAAAAATACCAGTCTTTGCAATTTTTTTTGTTGCAGAAGTCTAAGAGATGCACCAATTCTTTTGTTAAAATAATTAACTATATAAGATCATTGCAAATCTAATGAAAATATATATAGACAGAGTGGGGTTGTTTATTCAGTTTGGTTTCCCTCTGTCTCATGATAAATGTTTACTTTCAATATCTACAAAGTTTTAGGAGATTTCACTGACTACACTCTCCACTAGTCAAATATCATTTCTTTCCACTAAAACCTCTTTTCAATTGTTTAAATGCAAAGTGGACATTTAATTTGGGACATTCTAAGATAGCAACGTTAAGGAAGGAGGTAGTAATTAAAAAAGCTAAGAAAATTACCATTTTTAGATCTTGAGTTAATTACATAAATCGACCATGTGGCACACATACTTTCAACCTTCATCCTAAAACTTCAAATTACACCAGTCGTCCTGTGGTTGTCACTTTTGTATGGACCAGTCCTTTAACCAAATGGGTGTTTTTTTTATTTTATTTTATTTTATTTTATTTTTTTTTTTCCGTTAAGTCAGGTCATGTGAGAGCAAAACTGTCCTTTTATGTCCATAGTTACCACATAGACGATTAATGTAANGATTGATATTTGATAGAAGAATGACGGTGAATGAGATGAAGATGGGGTGATGAGGTGTGGGTTTTCTATTAATAGAAATAAATTGGTATTAAAGTTTGGTATGATAAGTGAAATAAAGAAAACTAAAAATCTTTTAAAATATTAAAAAATAAATACTAAAAATAAATTTTAACTACTTTATTTATCGGTAAATCAACATCTTAAAAAAAATGACACCAACACCAAATTGATTTAATAAAAAATAAAAAAACTGAAACGGAAAAACGAATAAAATAAATAAATAAAAAGAAACCGAAACAAAGAAAAAAGCAAATAAAAAAAAAAGCAAAAGTAAATAAATAAAATTGAAAATAAGAAAACCGAAACTGAAAAGCAAATAATAAAAGGAAACCGAAAATAAGTAAATAAAGAAAGAAAAAAATATACCAAAACTGAAAACAAATAAACAAAAACAAACCGAAATCAAAGTTGAAAAACAAGTAAAAGAAACCAAGGAAAAAAACAAAAAAGATACACAAAATAATAATTAAATAAAAACATTTAAATTAAAGTATTTAAGAGTCATTTATGTAAATCGTCCCTGTGGTTACTATGAACTTAAAAGGACAGTTTTGCTCTTACGTGTCCAGCATATGACCTAACTTAACAAAAAGAACTAACACTCGTTTCCGATTCATGCAAAAGTGACAACCACAAGGACAACTAGTATAATTTTTAGGGTGAAGTCTGAATATACGTAACAAACTTTCTGAAATTAACCGATATACGTAACATACTTATTTTATTCACAAAATACGTAATATACTTTTAAATACTTACCAATGTACGTAACATTGACGATTACCATTTTAAAAAGTTACAGTTTTGGTCCCTGTTATTTGCGTTGACTTTCACCGTTAGTCCTTTGACATTTTTTTACTTAGAAAAGTTACAGCAATGGTCCCTTGACATTTTGTTGACTTCCATTGTTAGTCCTTTGACATTTTAATAATCTTTCGTCCGTTTTTCTTTACGTTTTTATCCGTCTTAAGCCGTTTTCCTCCGTTTTTATACGATTTCGTCCGTTTTTCTTACGTGTTCATACGTTTATATCCATTTTTATCCGTTTTCATCCGTTTTTGTACGCTTTCATCCATTTTTCGTACGTTTTCGTACGTTTTTATCCACTTTGTGTATTTTTATCCGTTTTTATATGCTTTCGTCCGTCTTTCTTACGTTTTTATATGTTTTTATCCATTTTTATTCGTTTTCATCCGTTTCTATACGCTTTCGTCCGTTTTTCTTATGTTTTCATACTTTTTTGTCCATTTTTGTCCATTTTAAAATGTTTTCATCCATCTTTGTACGCTTTCGTCTGTTTTTCTTACGTATTCATACGTTTTTATCCGTTTTCATCCGTTTCATCCATTTTTATACGCTTCGTATAAAAACAGATAGCGTATAAAAACAGACAAAAACGTATAAAACGAACGATAGCGTATAAAAGCGGATGAAAATGGACAAAAACGGATAAAAATGTAAGAAAAACAGACGATAGCGTATAAAAACGTATAAAACCGGACAAAACGTATAAAACAGATAAAAATGAAAGAAAACGTAAGAAAAAAGGACGAAAGCGTATAAAAACGGATGAAAACAGACAAAAACAGATAAACACATATGAAAACGTAAGAAAAATGGACGAAAGCGTATAAAAACGAAAGAAAACGGATAAAAACGGACAAAAAAATGATAAAAACGTATGAAAAACAGACGAAAACATATAAAAACGGATGAAAACGGCTTAAGACGGATAAAAACGTAATGAAAAATAGACGAAAGTGTATTAAAATGTCAAAGGACTAACAGTGGAAGTCAACGAAATGTCAAGGGACCATTGCTGTAACTTTTCTAAGAAAAATAATGTCAAATGACTAACGGTGAAAGTCAACGCACATAACAGGGACCAAAATTGTAACTTTTTAAAATGGTAATTGTCAATGTTACGTACATTGGTAACTGTTTAAGAGTATATTACGTATCTTGTGAATAAAATAAGTATATTACGTATATCGGTTAATTTCAAAAAGTTTGTTACGTGAATTCAGACTTCACCCTAATTTTTAAAGTTTAAGAACGGAAAGTGAAACTGTGTGTGAACTAGATAGACTATTACTATTTATGTAATTAACTCTTAGGCTGGTCGCAGTAACATCGAAGATCGATCGACTAGGCGATCAATCGCCCCTTCTGTTGGTGTCGATCGCCTAGCGATCGATCCTCATTTTTTTGTGTTTTGGTCGTCCCTGCGATCGACAATCGTTGCATTTTGTGTGTGTGATGTTACCATTGGTGGCATATAAAATGAAATGATGGTCTTTGTAAGTACCTAGACAAGTGGTGAATATTATATGGTTTTGTTTTTGCAATTTAGTCCTCGTGGTTTTGGTACTTTAGTCATTGTGGATTATTTATTCATTTACTTTTTTTTTTCATGTAGTTATATATAATTTTATGTAATGGTTTATATTATTAATGAGATTTAATTTTATTTTTAAAGAAAGTTGAAAAAAAAATGAATGTCGCATTTACTGTGGCAATCAATTAAAAAACTGACGTATCGAATAAAATGAGGGTCAATCCCTCCGTTACTGTGTCTTAGATGTATGAAAGAAAAAAAAAATGTTAAAATAAATTCCATATGCGGAGTATATCTTTTCAATAATAAATTATTACGGAGTAATTAAAAAGCGTACGACGTCGACCAATATGCCAGCAATGATATAAAAGAAACAAAGTAAACTCGTGTTTCAAAACATGTCTTGTCACAAGTTTCCACCCAACCAAAATAACCAACCTTCACCTTGATCTCACCGTCACTTGCAACAATGTCCATCAGAGCTAACCCACTGCCACCACTCCGATCATTCCCATTTTCACGATCACCCAATGGCCGGAACCCACGTGTCACCATGGTTATTCGATCTACCACAGGTGTATCAGTCTCTACTGCACTGCCTATACTGACCAAGTTGCAAAAAGACTGTGCCACACCACTGCCACTCCTTCGCAACATAGCGGATGCCATGGCGAAGGATATGCGAGATGGTCTCGAGGTTGATGGTGGTAGTGATCTTAAGATGATACTTAGCTATGTGGATTCTTTGCCAACTGGGTATGATCTATTTTTATTTTTATTTTTACTTTTTTATTTTATTTTATTTGTGTGTGTGTGTGTGTTGAATTATCAAGTGTTGCTGTTTGACTTTGGTCAGGCTAGATTTTATATTTTAGTTAGATTGTAGGATTTAGTATATACGTACACCGCTATATATATTTAAAAAAAAAAATAAATAAATAAGTAAATAAAAAAAAAAAAATCAGTTACAAATAAACTCCAAAAAAAGGAGAAAAAGTGGCATGCCAAATGTATTTTGGGGTACTTTGTATAAAAAACATAAATAAATAGATGTTGCCTTTTTTTTTTTTTCTTTTTTTTTATTATTTACATAGAGGTGCAAGTCAAACGAGCAAGAAGCTGCGCCGCTAACCTTTTTTTAAATAAAAAAAAAATAAAATAGAATACTACTAATACTAACAATGGGTTTCTTGCATAAAGGAAAATAGGTGATGTATTGGTTCCCTAGCACCTTTTACCGTATGCCTAAATTTTTTTTTTTTTTTTTTTTTTTTTTTTTTTTTTTTATCCTTGCGTTTGGTATTTGTTTAATTTTTATCAGTTTTGCTTTTATTTATTTTATTTATTATTTATTTATTTTTTATTTATTTTTGCAAACTTTATATTTTTTTTCGTAGTTTTGTGATAAAAAAAAATAATAAAAAAGAAAATAATACTAATACAAAAAAAAAGGAGGGGGGGCATTGGAATCCATTTACGGGGTATGTATATCCATTCCAACAAAATACTGGGGAGAGAGAGCAAACTGTTTTCTATTAAAATGAATTTTCACTTTCAAACTGCAACTCAATCAATTAATCTTGTTTGTACCCTTTTGTGGCAGTTTTTTCCAAGTCAGTTGTACTTATTCGCCAGAGTTCCAAAAAAAAAAAAAAAAAAAAAAAAAATTATAGTTATAACAAGGTTGTCTATTTTTACATTGCTACTAAAATGTAACGTAGTTCTGCAAAAATAAGCGTTACTCACCGTGTATGGTAACAAAAGGGGCACGCCATGCTGGGGTGGCTGGCATTATAGCGGTGCCACCTGCACGACCCTATATGGGCATAAGGACACCACCGCACCCTATATGTGGCATAACGACACCATGTTTTGTGGCGTACATGGAAATCTTTTGTTTTGAAAAAAGGGACTGTTGGCAATTCCTACGGTTACTTTAAAAAGATGGAAAACAAAAACAAAAATGGTGGGTCCCAAGAAGGGGTGTTATGTCATGTTACGAGAGAGTGATTTGTGTGGTGATTGATGTTGTTGTTAAAGCTGATGTGGTATGACGTGACACCGAAACGGGGTTTGACATTTGTTACCAAATACGTGTGCTCTATAAGAAATTTTCTTTTCATTCATATTCACAAATTTTGATTTGTGTGGAATTATCCATTTTGACTGACATGGATATAATTACTGCAATTGAACCAGACTTTCAAAAATGCTCATCAGATGACTTTTGCGAGTCAAGTAAATTACACTACTTATAACATCTAACAGCGTGCGAAATAGACTTTCTTTGAGTTGCAATAACTGTAATCCATATTTCATATGAGATAAAGAGAATCCTATCAGTTTTGGTTTGACACAAGAAACAACCTTAATAAGCTATGTAGAATTTATATGTTAGAAGTATTACGTTTGAATTCTATAAAGTCAAATAAGGTTCCATTTATGAGTTTTATACTATACAGGCTTTTCTTTTAGGTATCTAACTATATTTTGTTTAATTAAAAACTGAACTAAAGAAATCTTATGAGATTACTAGCTACAAAGATTCTTTGATAACTAGCTAGGATATTTTATGTTAGGACTTGACAACTGTCCTTCTTTATTCACATTGGCTAGTAAAATTACTTCAATACATTATATTTACCTGATTTCTGATGCTTTAGTATACACCTCATTATTTTATTTTATTTATTTATTTTTTTTTTGGTTGATTTCTGTAAACTTCTCTATGATGACGACATTCAGTATTAGTACCACTTATCAACCAAACAGTCAATGATTGACCTTGATGTGTCACCATATGGAATTAACTTACAATTTAGTGTATTTTTACTCTAGAGGTGAAATCTCAACACATGTTTCTTAAGATTATTATATATTGGAACTGTTCAATAGCAAGAAACAAACAAAATATGTGCAATCTGTGTTTATAAGGATTTAGTTGAAATTTAACATCAAAAATTAGCTCTTTTCTAAGCAAGAATAATTGTTTCAAGTGTTGAACGGTATAGATCTTGTATACTGCGAACTGATTTAGCAATTATTTTGGCTGAATAAAGGAATGAAAGAGGGTTGTTTTATGCATTGGACCTTGGTGGTACGAATTTCCGAGTCCTTAGAACTCAATTAGGAGGAAAGGATGAGCGGGTGATAGACACCGAATTTGAGCAAGTTTCTATACCACAAGACTTGATGTCAGGCACGTCTGAGGTCTGTGATTTCTATGATTATATCAAGTATTATTGTGTTTGGTTTGGAGAACTCAAAAACAATCGTGATTTATCTTGATCAGTATTTATTAAACTGGTAGAATGAACTTGTAGGAACTTTTTGATTTTATTGCTTTGGCACTAGCAAAGTTTGTGAAGAAAGAGGGCGGAAAGTTTGTGTTACCAAAGAATAGAAGTAGAGAGACGGGATTTACGTTCTCATTTCCCGTGAAGCAAACCTCCATTGATTCTGGGATTCTAATCAAGTGGACAAAGGGTTTTGCAGTCTCTGGAACGGTTGGTATCTGTTTCTTTAGCAACTCTCGAAGCATATCTTATAATAAATTTCCGAGTAATAACCAAAAGAAAATGCATTTCTGCATGCATTTCCCTGAAATAACCAAAATAGCAAATATTGTATGTATACCGATGATAATTCTTAGGGAAGAGGTCACGTGAATTCCAACTAGTTTGTTTTAGGTTTATCATGCCCAATCCTATTACATAAGCACAATCCATTCTCTGTATGATGTTTTTATTCTGTTGAGTTTTGACAACACAAAAGTTATGCAATTTGCAGTCTCGGTCTTTTTCTCCATGACTTGATACAAGACCACAAGTGTTTCGAGGTTATAGTTGTATAAAAATCATTTTCCCCCATTTATAATTGTGCAGAAGTGTAAATTTTTGGATCAACTTGTTAGAATCAATTAACTTACCAAGAGAAACATATGTTTTACAGTATTTTCACTTTTTAGTGTGTAAAATACATATAAAAATGTTTTGATCATTTAACTTGTGTTTCAGCCTGGGAGGGATATTGTCGCGTGTTTGAATGAAGCTATGGGACGGCAAGGACTTGATATGCGAGTGTCTGCCTTGGTACACAAACTTCTAAGTCATAGTATACATGTTTCCAGGTGCAACAAATATTTAATCTATTAATAAAGTGTTCGTGACACTATTGTAGGTTAATGATACAGTGGCAACACTAGCCGGTGCAAGATACTGGGACAATAATGTCATGGTTGCTGTAATTCTCGGAACTGGAACCAATGCTTGCTACGTAGAAGCCGTGGATGCCATCCCTAAACTACAAGGCCATAATTCTATCTCTGGAAGAACGGTTTGTACATTCAAACGGTTTTACTTTATAATGTTATAATGGTTAAAGCAGCGGTAAACGTGCTAATTTATGACAAAGTCACACGCTTTGTTCATTTAACATCATTTCAATGTAGATTTTTTGTGTCTGCGAACATATCAAAGATTGCAATTTTGACTCAGGTTGATATAATTTGTCTTCAATCTTTGATGGGTAAAATTAAATAAAATAAAAGCTTAAAAAAGGAAACTCGTCAAATAGGTGCCAAATCTCGAATCTAGCTTAAATTATACTCCGTATATATCATGCATAAAGCCATAAACCTCCTAAATCACTTTGATTGAAAAACTATACTATTTTTTGACACACTTATTATTGGTGTTTTAGGTCAACCCAACCCATAGGCATCAAAATTACCTCTTTTGACCCAAACATACGTTACTTAACCACCCACCCAAATGTATACGTCTTACAAAAATATAGTTTACATTTATGTTAACCTTTTTTACTCTTTATGAACGTTTTGACAAATTTCATGCTTCACCAATTATACCATGCCTGATTATTTTCAGATTGTAAATACTGAGTGGGGAGCTTTCTCGAACGGTCTTCCTTTGACCGAGTATGATAGAGAGATGGATGCGGAGAGTATAAACCCCGGTGAGCAGGTATGTTACAAACTTACAACTTTTATGACTTTGTATGTTTCTCATGAAAATTGCAATACTTCTCATTTTAGTGTTTATTGTAAATCATTTCTATTTTAATAATTAACCGGCTTATTCGCTGTTATATATTATCTACGGAGACAGTTATTTGAAAAAACGATATCCGGTATGTATCTTGGTGAAATTGTGAGACGGGTACTCGTGAGGATGGAAGAAACAGGTTCATTATTTGGAAACTATATTCCGGAAAGGCTACATACTCCATTTGCACTCGGGTAATCACACAGCTAATTAATCATCGTTTTGTTTCTTCAACAAAAGGTCTTAAAAGGTATTCATGTCAGCTGATCTGTTAATACTTCATTAAAATTGTAGGACCCCAAATATAAGTTCGATGCAGCAGGATACTTCTCAAGATCTGGAAAATGTTGGATCAATCCTTTATGAATCAATTGGGGTATTGGTCATTTCAAAATCCCTTTCAAATTTATATTGTGTTTCTCATTGAGTTTGAATACTAGCCAGATAATTTAACTGTAAATACTGATATTTGAACCATGTTAACAAAAAGACGATAAAAACTATTGTTTTTCCATCTGCTTCGGCATTGGTTTGAATATGCTAGTACATTCCTTTTAAAGTTAGTCATTAGACGCTTAAACATTTCATTTTGGAAAATACGATACAACAATAATAATTGACTTAATTAATGTATGTATCCTTGTTATGGAAATTTTTCTTTGTATCTATATAGATGCCATTATAATAGATTAAACATAATATTAGGTGGACTCGAATCTGGATGCAAGAAAGATGGTTGTTGAGGTGTGTGACACAATTGCCAAGCGTGGGGGGCGCTTAGCCGGAGCAGGAATTGTTGGAATCCTCCAAAAGATGGAGGAGGATTCCAAGGGTATCGTCTTTGGTAAACGTATGGTTGTAGCTATGGATGGAGGTCTATATGAACACTACCCTCAGTATCGGAGGTATCTTAAAGAGGCGGTGACTGAGCTTCTAGGGCCTGAGTTATCAGGTCATGTAGTTATCGAGCATTCGAAAGATGGATCTGGAATTGGAGCAGCACTCTTGGCTGCTACGAATTCGATTTATGAACACTGATATATTAAGAGAGTGATTGTTGGCCCAGAATTAATTCTGTAGTCATTGTATCTTATGTGTGACTTTTTGAAAAGGTCAAGTTTTGGGAAAATAAATAAATAAAACAACTTGCAAGTTAAGGTAAATGTTGGCCCAGAATTAATTCTGTAGTCATTGATTTGTTGCTTTTATAATCACGTTAAGGTAAATGTCATCCAGCAATACCATTGTTAAGTACATGTATCGAACAACAGATAGTAATGATGACTTGAGTTACATGTATTGTATTTGGGTAGTGTTTTGGGTTCGGGGGTTCCAACATTGACATCACCATGCTTTCTTCTTCCCTTTATCGTCAAGCATCTCAACTCCCTTGCTCTTACGTTGGAAATAAGTCAATAAGACCTGGAAAAAAATTGCGCTAAATGTGTGCCTAACAAGTCCTAATTGAGAACTTCAACAAAGGCCTTAGAAATCCAAGTCTCTTTCTTATAAAACTAGGCTCACCCTCCTGGAATTGGTTCTTGGTGCATTAGGGACTCCCTCTTCAAGGCATCAAAAAATGTAATAAATCATCTTGAAAAGCTTAGGCATGTTACTAGATTTGTATTAGAGTTAGAATTATATTAGTATTTGTATTAGATTATGATTGGTATAAGCCCAAGTGTTAGGCTATAAATATATATTTTTTTTTTAGAAAAGCGTTAGGCTATAAATATTGTATCATATGTATTCTTTCATTATTTAATCAATTCAATTAATCAAATAATTAATATTAGTATCTAATACAAATACTAAATAATTCTAACTCTAATACAAATCCACTAACAAGGTAAGCTTAGGCGTGCATTTTTTTTGGGCGGCAATTTGGATGTCAACAAAGTTCCATGGATAGCTTGGAAAAAGGTTTGTTCGTTTACTTTATGTCGTTGTCTCGGCTTAGGTAGTCTTCATTCTTAATTTCTTACATCCTTGCATTGCTGACGAAATGGTGGTGCCGTTATTAATCCTTTGATTCTTCTCTTTGGCGAGATCTAATTAGCGATCACGGCAGATTAAATCTTGATAAACTTCTAGTTGTAGCTTGCCTCAAAGCCCATATTCCCACACCTGTTTTGCATAAGATGTGAAAAAATTAACCTATTAGGATTTGTTAATGGGCTGGCCTCTTACAGTTGGGCCTGTAGAGAAAAGTCATTACCTATTGTTGCAAAATTTACATATGACATATGAGATTGTTCGCTTGATTATTTAATGGTGTGTTGTTGCCACGAGGAAAGTCAGAGAAAAATATATCCTTTCTAATACTACTGGTGACAAGATTAGGTGGTATAAACTTTTCCCGATCAAGGTTAACATCTTTACTTCGCGTTTTTAACAGGTTGCCTACTCGAGTGAACCTTGATCAAAGAGGGATAGATCTCGATTCACTACGTTGATTCCGTGGGCCGATCAATGTGACCTCCCCACTAAGTATAAGATATACTTTGATGTCGTAACTCAAATCACCTTCTCGGTTATATGGCAGCATAGGAAATAGTCAAATGACTCAAATGTATCTAGCTTGTAGGGGACTAGGGGTGAGAAAAAAACCGAAAAGACCAAATAAACCGAAAACCGAAACCGAACCGAACAAAAAAAACCGAACCGAACTAATAACCGAACCAAATTTGCTAAAACCGAACCGAACCGAACTACTAATTTGGTTCTTGGTTTGGATGGGTTTGGCAGTCTGAACCGAAAACCGAATTCATATAAATATATATATATATATATATATATATATATATACACATATATATATACTAGCTTCATGACCCGGCCGATGGCCGGGCGAGTCTCATGTGATATATTGTTAAAAACTTGTAGTTTATATATCTAAATTAGTTAATATTACGATATAAATGTTATTTTTGTTTGTTAGCATTTTGTTTTTAGAATTAAAATTTTTATGTCGAATATTTTGTTTAAATTTTTTATAAGTTTGAAATTTATATTTGAAGATAAGGTCGAGATGTGTGCGAGTCGTGTGTTATGAAATACTGGATTTACAGGTGGCTTTAACATGGCTTTATATTAATAAAGTGTACTTAAAAGAAGCGCATAGTATGATTTGGTAGCATGTGTCATACAATATTAGAACATAACATAAAAGTTATTTAACTTATGATGATGAACAAGCAACAACACAAATTTGCGATGATGGCTCTCACGAATAGTCGCGTTATTGACCAAGGTCTCCTCCTTTAAACTTTCTCCAATTGCAAAGCACACTTATGGGGTTACACTTCTTTGCTTTCTTCATCATGTTTTAATACATGGTAATTGTAAAGTACACTTATGGGGGTTTTAGCGAATAAAGAAAGTATGTGAAGAATGTAAGAAAGAACAACGAACGTAAACTCTGTGAAATTTTCTTCTAACGGAATATAAGTTATAAGTGACTGCTAGTATAAAATACAATACTTGTAAATATATGTGTAATAAATATTCATTGCCTCATGATCTCCAATATGTTTGTCTTTAGAAGCAAATGTATGTAGTGATCATTCTAACACTTCAACAAAAGGTCCATTACGTGAACACCTAATAAGTTTTTAAATATGTAAGTAAAAGAAGTTTGAGATTTATAATAAGTGTAAATAAGATAGAAAAAAAAATGTAATATGTATATTATACATACCTATTGACCGTTTGATCATAGACCTTGAATGCTTATAGACCCGTGGAATCACGGGAAATTTAAAGTAATTATTATTATTAAGGAGTTACTTGTGTGAATAACGTAAGAAACAACACTGAACGTAAACATGCTCCATTATTTTTTGAAGGGAATAATACGTAATAAAGTCAGTGATTCGATAAACAATTTAGTTTGTAACTATCAAAATAATAAACGTACACTTAGTGTCTTCTGCAAATTTGATGGTTTTCAAGAGCAAAGGTATGCCCATAACATCAAACACTTGAGTAACCAATGTTCATTCCGTGAAACCNAAGTTGTAGATACGTGTTGAATATTGATCATAAAACATAAAGTACTTTTTGTAGACAATGTTTGTAATAATTTTCGAGATATTACCATCTGCATCACAAATGACAACCTTCAAACCTATTTTGCTTTCGACTCTTGAAACGACAACGTATTGTTGTCCATGTGTGAAAATTGGACGTGGCACATACAAACCAACAAAGAACATAATAGGTTAAATAGTTTTTCTTAAGGAAAAAAGATGTAATGTGTTGATAAAATTGTAAACAACTTGATGCATAACTTTTAACAAAAACTTAAGAGTTAATTGCATAAATCATCCTTAAGGTTTCGTACCAAAGGGCCTCTGTTCTAGCGGTATGGAGGTTGTACCCTCCTAGGCAAGGTCTCAAGTTCGAGTCTTGTCTAGGGCGATACGGGTTTCCTACCGCGTGTGTAAAGGGAAGGGTGCCATTGCCTTCTAGGCTGGACCTAACCTGGTTGTGTGGGCTCGCTACGCCTTCTGGGCTACGGGCCATGTAGGCATGTAGCCACAATTGCTGTTCAAAAAAAAATTGCAAGTTTCGTCCTAAATAGTTCATGTAGATTGCGTGAACACTTAAAAAATGTGAATAACAAAAGCTAACGTCTATGTTGTTGTTGATAACAGTAAGTACATATCCAATGTGAATAAAGCATATAAAACATGTCTTGTGAACATGTCTTGTAAATAGTTGTTTGAAAAGGTTCACTATACTCAAGTATTTTATTTCTTAATACGATTATCAGTAAAGTATCTTAAGATCTTGTAGTATTTATATCATTCAATTGCAAAACTTGTATATAAGTGTTTCTACTTTTATATATCATTTAGGTAATCATAAATCGTAATTAAGCTTCTTTTTTAAACAAAGTGTTGCCCGAGGTTCTAATGTGTATACTTTTTGGCCAGAATTTGAATAATTGGGAGCTTCTTATCATGAAAGCCAAGAACAACTTTAGATGTTTCATTCATGTTTACCATCTCGTCAATTCCAATGTTCAAGTGTTCACGGAAGTCAGGTTTTGTCAATGTGTTAAACCACATAAAGTTCAACTTAAATGCATGCTATTGATAAAGTTCAACAGAATTGTTACAATATATAAAGTGGAATTTATCGTATTGTGACAATATCTTATACCAAAATCTTTTTTGAAACAGCAATAATACTTTACCCGGCATTATCAAACCGCCCTCAGGTAAATGCAACCTGTAAGAAAATGTTCAATCTTAGGATGATGATAATCACAATGGAATCTAATCATATGTATACTAAAAAATGTACTGTTCTTAGAGTATTTTCATCTTCAGCCCAAACCAATCTTTTTTATTACTTGATGCAAAAAGGGTTCTTTATATAATCTAATTCAATAAAAGATGGCTTTGTGTGCCAATTAGTAACAGAAATAGTACCTACCAAATCCGAATCAAGAACTGCATAGTTAAATAACATAATGTGCATTAAATCACCTCCTAGAAGTCCAACAGATTAAACCTTAAAGTCACAAAAGTACCAGGTCAAAATGATAAATGGATTCTAAGATATAACGTCGAAATATAGGTTTTTGAGTTGTAAAAGTAAGTGAAAACAGTTATAACCCAGTTCTCTTAGTTGAGCACAAGAGTTAATAAAAGCTTACAATGACTTTTACGAAGTGAGAATGAACGCTTACTCATGTCACGCATGAAGAGCATCCTTCCATGAAGGAATTTCCATGCAACTCCAACAAATTTTCCTAAATGTGAAGATGAAGCCGTCGGTGTACTCTGATTTCACAAAATTAGGCATACAGTTAATTTGCCCGATAAAACAGGGCTCATTGAATTATATGATGCCACAGTAATGATAGAGTGTATGATTGATTATATTGTACAAACGAAACCCTTTTATGTTTACATAAGTACTTTGTGTTGTAAATAGACAACCAAGGACCAGGTTATCTATACAAATAAATTTACAGTATCAAGTACTTTAATCGTCTAATTATAGTATTCTTGCAAACATCACAGTAAAAGAGAGCTGAAGTGTCCGTTTGATATGATGGACTTACAACCTGTTGCCCTACACAAACAAAAATTTACTTACTTTTTAAACACGGTGGCTAAATTGATTGGAGATAAAAGAGCAGTGGTGGCAGAAAGAGGGTTCAACAGACCTTATTCAAAAGTAATAGTTTGAAATAATTTCATGAGGAGCATAGAGTTATACATCAATGAGAATATTTTTATATGTTCAATTTATGTAAAACCAAAAAATTCATGAGGAGCATAGAGTTATACATCAATGAGAATATTTTTATATGTTCAATTTATGTAAAACCAAAAAATTTGTGACCATTAAGTACTACAATATTGATTCTCATATTATGCAACCACAATAGATCAAAATTGGATACACACATGTTGCGCTTCTTAAAACAGAACTTAGCTATCGCAACTGAAAAAGGAGCAAATTAACAGATGGTTTTAAGTGGCAGAAGCATCTTACTTGAGAGCTTCATGTTTAACGGATGTGAATGCTAACAGATGGTTTTAAGTGGCAGAATCATCTTACTTGAGAGCTACATGTTTACCGGATGTGAATGCTAATGGTGGGTTTTCTTAAGCTCGACCCATGAGTAAACTTCTTTCTTTTAGCTGATGGAGGTGTGAGAAGCTTTCTGACAGAACCAACGGGATCTTCGAGCTGTAAGGTAACAAACCATTAGCAGCGGAACGATATTTTTTGTTGCCAAAGCACTATAGAAAACCAATTAGAACTATAGCCAATCAAGTGAAGCCTTTTGTAATCAACATTGGTTTTGACACAATAAAATATGCATATAGAATCTATTTTAAGAAAACCATAAAAGATGCATATAAGATTATTCGATCAACATTGGTTAATATTATCACATGTCGTAGCACTAAATAGTTACCTTGTTAGCTTTTTTTAGTTAGTAATATCTCTATATAAACAGGACTTATTTACACTTTACTTGTGGCTTTCCAAGGTAAAAGCAACCAAATACTCTTTTTAGGAGATTTTATGTAATAAAAATGCAACAAATATGTGGCTTTGAGTTCTACCAATTTGATCATTTTATCTTTTAAACGTCCTATTTCTAATTGTGACCTGTTTGGATTTAAAATTTAACCCGAGCAAGTATGTGTAACCCATCATTATAACTTCTTTCAAATAACTCGTTACCTTTTATCCGATGAACTTTGTTCAGTTTCCCTTGCAGAATAGGACACTGCCCCTTTGGCTCGGTAAGCACAATTTCAGAAGCATTCCGAACAATGACTCCATTGTCAGCCTTCTTCAAAGTTGGGGCTTCATTAACACCATGATCACTCATCCTGCATACATGCTTTCTTTTGTTGAATGCAGCAAATGAATATGCATCACGATGCAGTTTATTAATATTTCAAAACCAACCTGGGAAGATCCCTGCACTTCCAAAATCCTTCTCTATCATCTCTTCAATGGGGAGTGCTGCAATCCATGCATTCTTATGGCCACCAAGCATGGAAGAAGATGGGTACATGTTTGTTCCCATACCAAGTCGCCTACCATTTTCCTTAGAAATGGCAATCTGATCACCTATAAAGAGATAATTTAGATACCACTGAAAATAAAAAACAAAATGATTGTTTCATAATCAGTAAATATGATAATTACCAGTAATCATCTTGACATTTACACCGAGATTCAGAGCTCTCCGAATGGTCTCGTCACTGTCATGTCTTGGCGGGTCAAATAGGGACAACAATCCAACCAACTGCCATGGACCACCGGCGCTATCTTTTGATTTGTCAGGCACTTTCTACAAACTCATCACATACCAAAAAATATGGAGAGTAGCGATCATGATCAAGCACATTCAAAAGATTAAAGAATTTACCTTTCTTTTCAGTTTTTTCTCGGTCACCTATGCTTTTGTAAGTGAATCTGCCCCATTGATATACAACAATTATTATCGTAAGTGGAGGTGTCAAGATGAACCTGCTCCAATTTTTTGTACCATTCCAATTCCAAAAGGTTAAGAATTTCACCCCAATTGCAAATGTAATTATCATCCTATCAATATCAAAGAATTGAGCATTAAACTTGTATATCACTTATAGAGTACGAATGACAGAATGAGGCAATCACTATAGAAGAAAAAGTAAAACCTGAGCAAGAAGATAAGTAGATATAAGAGCTTTTGAGTTGAATTTAGTCAAACCACTCACAATGTTAAACCCCATTATCTCTTAGGGTTAGTCTCTCAGATAAAACATGCTACATGGGGTTAAAAAACTGTTTCAGGTTTGTTTGTACCTATCGTACCTCGACATGCGGCAGAGTTTGGTTAAAACTTTAAAGTAATTATGCTTTATATTTTACGATTATCCATGATCAAAATAACACAACATACGCCAGTTATTGTAAAAGACTATCACCTTCTAGGTAGGGACTAATCACTTTCAAAAAGCAGATCCAAAAATTTAATTTAGAACGTGTTTGGATTGCTTATTAGACTTAACTTTGCTTACAACTTATGACTTAACAAAGATAAATTGTAATCCCTAATGAAGAACGACAATAAAAGACAACAATCGATATCAAGAATTCACGATTATACATATAGACCGATTTTGCAAACATATATATATTATCTCACAAAGATACATGTTAAAATATTCATACTTCATGGTTTCTTGAAACCAATATTAATAACCGTAACAGAATTGCAATGAAGTTCGACATCTTTAAATAGAATTTGCCTAAGACTGTTTGAATTTAAACATATATAATCAAACATATTAAGAAATTAAAGTATCGATAATCAATTTCATCTCCTCGAAAAAAGAATTGTAGTTAAAAGCTTCTTTCCTATGAAAAAAAGATAAAAGATTGACTACAATCTGTAAAAACCTGACCTTGACTTTGATTTAGGCGGTGGGTGTCAAAAGTATGGCTAATATAAACCTCAAAAATAACACAAAATGATAGTGGAATTGCAACTATGATAAACACTCCTAATGATCACATCAGATGAATTGACCACAAGGAGTAGGCATGGTGAACAGTGAGTGAATCCATAAATGATCTTTATAAACCCGTGTTTGAAATTGTCATTATGTATCCTAACTTTTGTAGTTGTTAGTTATATGACTTATATCAGTCTATAATATCTTCAACAATGTACATAGTTTACCTTGCCATCCATGTCCTCTATACGAGCACGAACCCCTTCAAAGTGTAGAATATTGTACGAAACCAAACCATTTTTACCAACCTGATGCACGGTCCTTTACTACTCTAGCTGCAGAAAATAACATGAAAATTATACTTTTATGAAGAGACTCATGATGCACAATCATAACTTATAGAGAAGAAGCAAACTGTGAACTACCTTTTAAGAAGAGACTCATGACGCACAATCATGTTTTAATACCTGGTATTGACCAAGGTCTCCTCCTTTAAACTTTCTCCATTACAGGAAAAACAACAGAGATTGGAAGTCATTATACCTTAACTAAGTACAATAATGGCATATTTCCTTTCACCTTTTCTTTTTCCGAATACTCCTGATTCGAGGGTGTTTGGCTCACAACGATAAGAATTCCTTTTAAAACTTCTTGTTGATCATACCGGAGTTTTCTATTCACACTTTGTTTCTTTAACGTTTAAATGGCAAGTTGAGGGATGGCTCTATCGGGTTTTGGCTCAAACTCGTGACCCCTGTTATCGGCGGCATAAGCTAAAAGCACAAAAATATCACAACTGATCTAATTGGTGGTATATATTACTACTAATACATATATGTACCTGCTAGTTTGGTGGCAGCCATTCTTATATATATACCTAAGTAGCCCTAAAATAACCATGGACCAAACAATAACAAATAGAGTAACTGATCAAATGTGAGTAAAATTAACATTCTGGATGATAATTGAACACAATTGATTCTTGTGTATTTGAAGCCACAAAAATTAATCACTTTTAAATAAGCAAATTCATATTCTGTGTTGAATTGCATGTACAAAATAATTGAAAATCAAATTTAAAATCAAACAAACCTGGCTAAAGATTGTAGATTCAATATTATCATCAAGACCATAACTTCAATCATCATCATCTAGATAAGCAGAATTGATTGAAACGTATTTTTTAGGTTTCAATCATCATCATCATCATCATCATCATCTACATAACTTCAATCATCGTCGTCGTCATCATCATCATCATCATCATTATCATCATCATCATCATCATCATCATCTACATATGGTTTAATGAAACGTATTTTTTAGCTTATTGATGGAACACGTATTATGAGGCTTTGATTGTGTGCTGTGAATGGTGAAAATTGTGTGCTAAAGATGGAATTGATTGATCGGCTTTTATGTTTTACGGGTTTGACTTACCATTGAGTGATGGGAGGCGTGATTATAGATCACTTTTTATGAAATTAGTTCATCCATGAATCTTTTATAACCACGATATTGTAACAGCATATTTCTTTTTGTCTCGTTAAATGGTAATTTAATGACCGGAACTTAAACTGATTCTAAGAATTACAAATATATTTCGTAAGAATTAGATATGAGGTGTTCGTGCAACATCCTTATAACTTTGTGTTTAACTAATTTTGAAAATTTGTTGGCCTCACATAACTGCTATTGATTTGCATTCCTTAGCTTCTGTTAAAGAATATGATCATAAGTAGAATGGATTTTATCGACCTTGGTTAGTCGTGCAACTATCACTGAGTGTATTTGTAATATGTGAATAGGCCGATCAACATTATATATTTTTATTCGAGTGTTTTTCTTCTTGTTCGGTTTATATCATATTCCCTTTTCTCTTTCAATTTTGTTGTCACTCTTCAGGTGTGTAGCTCAGTTAGGCCCAAATGAAAAATTCTAAAAGAAAATAATTACGTTCCTACAATTGGCCGAAACTTTCTTGAGCGAGCTGATGAGTTTTATGAGTAAGTTTAACCATTGTCTTCTGCATGTTGTCCGACCATTGAAAGAGAGGATGTAAACCAGTCAACATTGCTAGTTATCAACATTTATAATTGCAATTCAAATGAGTTGATCAGATGTCACTAGTTATATAAAACATATTTCTTGAGTTTTCTCCGGTGGGAATGGAAATGGTAGTTAAAGAAAAGTAAAGATAAGAAGTGGAAAGGAAAAAAAGTTACTCTTTTATTTTATAATTATAGTTATGCTCTTTTAAACATACATAGACAATATACTAATGTAACATAAGAGATATAAAATAATGAGATTTATATTGTCATTTTATAATAAATAATTTTTGTGTATATTACTTTCCTTCCAAATCCGGTCATATTTGGTCGGAAAATTTTGAGGATAAAAGCGTTAAACTTTCCTGTCCTTTCTTTTCGCTTTCTTTTCCTTTTTGTTTCAGAAAAATTCGAGTAAAAAATAGTTTTTCAGCTTTTTTCATTTTCTCTCTTTATATCTTCTTACTAAAAACTCGAGAACGCAGTGATATACTCTGTTGTATATAAATCATTTGTTTACATGTCCAAACTGTCTGAATTTTAAACACTGATTCACACCTTACTCAGCTCTAAATATAGTTTATGTCATCATCTTCTAAAATAGAATTGTCGTGGATGGGATGGCCATTATATATATTAACATTATGCATGGCAGTCATCATTCGAGTTGGTCATTGGATGTACTACTTCATCCCTTTTATATTTATAAAGAATTAATTTATTGAAAGAAATTTGTTCACTTTAATTCATGATGATATTATCAAGCATGATGTGGGCTTCTAGAAATGATTAAGATTAAACCGTAATGGTCGCTAGCTAATCAAAGTAGCTAAATTATATACATGAGAATGAATGTTATCTTTTAGTTTAATAAAAAGTAAGAAAACATGGGCGACAAATTGGAAAATCTGAACTTTTGCGATGGCTTTAATAATCAAAATGATTTTAGACATGTTCAAAATAAAACAATTGTAATTTATAAAAAGTAACTGTTTCAGAAATATTAGTCATACGTATGTTGTTACAGTTTCTATAACACATTGACACAATTGAATTTAACTAGGATGTTTTTGTCCGCTCTTCACGCAGGGTAAGCAACTTTTGACATTCATATCTTTTGATTATGGAAATGATTTAGCATAACGTCGTCCTTTGATTGATGTCACACAACTGGGTAATACGGATATACGAAATTTGGTTCGTCTCTAAGTAATTTGTTTAATTTTGTCAGAGTGTTTTTAAATCGTATTAAAAGCTAATTGCGAATGGTCAACTGATACATGCTCAGCCTGTTAGTCAAGAAGTCAAAGGACCACTTATGCACTTAATAGTCGTTAAGGGACTAATAGGGTAGAATTCCAAATAAGTTTGAAAGGCGGTTAGCTTTACAGCTCAACTCACCTTTCAAACCATATATAGCATTTCATTTCATTTGTATCATTTTTCATGTATGTGAAGAACTCAATTCTCTCTCTATTGTAATAAAGTCCCAATTTCACTTTAATAGCAATTCATTTCGGATTTCTCTTCTTCTTTTGAAATCCCTAATAATTGTGATTGTTAAATCCTCAATTCTACTTGAATTCTGGTTTTGACTCCTGTCAAGTGCTATCAGAGCCCTTTCCTGAGCTATTATCACGATTCCGGCGAGTTTGTTACGATTCCGGCGAGTTTGTTACGATTCCGGCGAGTTAGTTACGTTTCCGGCGAGTTTGTTAGTTTTCCGGCGAGGCAGTTATTTTTTTTCCGGCGAACAAAATTTTGCAAAAATAGAAAGCTACACTGGTTTTCTATTCAATCGTTTACAATGGCCCCTCAGACTCGAAATCAGGAACAGAGCAGTGTCACAGCTACTGCTGAGACACCTACTTTGGCACAATTAGGTCAAAGTATGAATGATATTAATCAATTGTTGAGAAGCATGGATGAGAGAATGTCTGCTTTCAGTCTCTTTCAGGCTTTTGCAACTAATGAATTTGCAAGGCTCAATGGAACTGCTACTAACAATCAGGTTGGAGAGGGTGTGATGAATCAAGGTGTTCCAACTGGTCAAATGGTTGTTCCTCACAACCAGCATCACAATCCCTATGGCAGGCTTACAAGGTTGGAATTCCCTAAGTTCAGTGGTGATGATGTCAAAGGCTGGTTGTTTAGAGTGCAACAATTTTTTGCCATTGATCAGGTCAGAGATGATCAAAAGTTGAGGTTAGTTTCTATGCATCTCTTTGATAAGGCTTTGAATTGGCATTTACAATATGTGAAAAGAAATGGAGAAAATGTGCCTTGGCCTGTATATGAATCTGAGATACTAAGTAGGTTTGGTGAATTGAATGAGGATCCATTAGTGGAACTTAAGAACCTGAAACAAACTGGTGATGTAACCACATACCAGGATAAGTTTGAACTCTTGCTTAATAAGGTGGAACTCACTGAAACACAAGCTGTGAGTCTGTTTATTGGGGGTTTGAAGGGTGAAATTGGGGTCCCCTTAAGAATGTTTAAGCCAATCACTATGAAAGATGTTACTAGTTTGGCCAGGATGCAAGAGGCCTCAGTAGCTATTATCAAAGCTAAACCAAACTACTCACCCTATAACAGCTCTAGGTTTCAAGCTTCTACAACTAGCAGCCCTAGACCACAAGCTCCAATAACCACTAAACCACCTTTATTGGCCTTACCTCCACCTCCAAAAACAGGCAATACATATCTTGTTAGGAAGCAATTAACTCAAAAAGAGTTAGAGGAAAAAAGAGCAAAACATCAGTGTTTCTACTGTGACCAAAGGTATACCCCTGGTCACAAATGTAGTGGTCAAATGTATGCTTTGGAAGTAGTGTGTAATCCTGTGGATGAAGATTCATTTAACTCATTTCATGAGACTGAGGAACTGGAGGAATTTGTTGATGCACCCCTTGAACCACATGATTCTGCTCCTCCATCTCATGAAGACACACCACAAATTTCATTACATGCCCTGTGTGGAGTCAATTCTTACAAAACCATGAGAGTTAAAGGTTACTTGGGCAAACATGTTTTGCATATTCTTATGGATACTGGGAGTACTCACAATTTCTTATCCATGACCATTGCTAAAAAGTTAGGGTGCAGATTGAGGGCTACTGTTCCATTGGAAGTTTCTGTAGCAAATGGTAATCAGATGTTAAGTAAGTATATGTGTACTTTGCAATGGTCTCTGCAAGGTATACCTTATACCATTGATGTTATGGTGTTGCCTTTGGGAAGTTGTGACATGGTTTTGGGTGTTCAGTGGTTATCCACATTGGGTGACATTTTGTGGAACTTTGAAAAATTGACCATGCAGTACAAGTACAAGGGAAAAAAGGTGGTACTCAGAGGTTCTCAGCAAACTGTGTTATCATGGATGACTGGCAAACAAGTTGTAAAGACTGGGAATCAATTGGCTGAATTGTCCACCATGGCTGTTTGTGTCTACCCCTCACAGTTATGGAAAATTAAAAGTGATAAGTCTAGTTCAGTTGTGATCAATGAGCAAGTACAGGTTGTTTTGGATGAGTTTCAATCAGTATTTGATGTACCAACTGGCTTACCTCCTCCAAGAACACATGATCATGCTATCCACCTTATGCCAAACACTCCTCCAATCAATATTAGACCTTACAGGCATCCACCACACCAGAAAGAGGCTATAGAGTTAATGGTGAAGGAGTTACTTGATTCAGGAGTAATTAGAGACAGTAATAGCTCATTTTCTTCCCCTATTGTTATGGTAAAGAAGAAAGATGGTAACTGGAGGATGTGTGTGGATTATAGAAAACTTAACAAGTTCACTGTCAAGGATAATTTTCCTATTCCAGTGATTGAAGAATTATTGGATGAATTACATGGGTCAAAAGTGTTCACTAAACTGGATTTAAGGTCTGGCTATCACCAAATTAGAATGAAGGAGGAGGATATCCATAAAACAGCTTTTAGAACTCATGATGGACATTATGAGTTCCTTGTCATGCCTTTTGGACTCACTAATGCACCATCCACTTTCCAAGCTCTCATGAACACAGTCTTCAAGCAATTTTTGAGAAAGTTTGTATTGGTATTTTTTGATGACATCCTCATATATAGTCCTAGCTTGGAAGATCATCTCCTACATTTGAAATATGTACTTGAGGTTATGCAGTCAAATCAACTCTTTGCCAAACATTCAAAGTGTGCCTTTGCCAGAGACAAAGTGGAATACTTAGGCCATTTGATATCTGCTGAAGGAGTTTCCACAGATCCTTCAAAGATTCAAGCTATGGAGGATTGGCCCACACCTACTACTGTGAAGCAACTCAGGGGTTTCTTGGGCCTTACAGGCTATTATAGAAGGTTTATTAAACACTATGCTCTCATCAGTCAACCTTTAACAAAGTTGCTTAAGAAGAATTCATTTGAGTGGACTGCTGAAGCACACTTGGCATTCACTAAGCTTAAAAAAGCTATGATAACCAGTCCTATTCTAGCTTTACCCAATTTCCACAAGGAATTTGTTGTGGAAACTGATGCATGTGGAGTGGGCATTGGAGCTGTTTTGTCACAAGAAGGTCATCCTATAGCTTACTTGAGCAAAGCTTTATCACCTAGACATCAAGCATTATCTACCTATGAGAAAGAGTTCTTAGCAGTTTTAATGGCTTTGGATAAATGGAGGGGTTATCTACTTGATAGACATTTTAAAATCAAGACAGATCATTTTAGCTTAAAATACTTGCTGGACCAGAGACTTACAACTCCATTTCAAACCAAATGGTTACCTAAGTTGTTGGGGTTTGATTATGAAATCAGCTACAAGAAAGGGTGTGAAAATGTGGCTGCAGATGCTTTGTCTAGAGTGACCACTGGATCTGAATTATGTTCACTGGTTCTTTCTACCATTTCAAGTTCATTGTTACAGCAAATTCAAGATAGTTGGACTAATGATACAGATGTGCAGACTATTATAACCAAGTTAAAAAGTGACCCAAATGCAGTGCCAAAGTTTACTTGGGTGGATGGCCAATTAAGGAGAAAAGGCAGGTTAGTTGTGGGTAATAATGAGATGTTACAACAGCAAATTGTAGCTTATTTCCATCAAGGACCTTTGGGAGGCCACTCTGGTGTTCATGTTACTGCAAAGAAGTTATCAGTTGTGTTCTATTGGAATGGGCTTAGACAAATGGTCAAAAAGTTTGTGAAGGAGTGTGACACATGTCAAAGATACAAGCCTGAGTTAACAGCTTATCCAGGTCTCATCCAACCTTTACCTATTCCTACTCAAATTTGGAGTGACATTTCAATGGATTTCATTGAAAGTTTGCCAAAATCACATGGTAAATCTGTCATTATGGTTGTAGTAGATAGATTGAGCAAGTATGCTCACTTTATGGCATTACAACACCCTTTTACAGCTAGTGATGTAGCTAAGGTCTTTTTGGATAACATCTATAAACTCCATGGGTTACCAAAAGTAATCATCAGTGATAGAGACAAAGTGTTCCTCAGTCACTTTTGGCAATCCTTATTCAAGATGCTTAAAGTTGAATTACATTTGTCCACAGCCTATCACCCACAAACTGATGGGCAAACAGAGGTTGTGAACAGGTGTCTAGGCTGCTATTTGAGGTGTATGGTGGGTGAGACCCCAAAAGAATGGGTGGATTGGTTGTCATTAGCTGAGTTTTGGTATAACACCAACTGGCATTCTGCAACCAGAGTTACACCTTTTGAAGTGGTCTATGGTCAGGCTCCACCTATCCATTTGCCTTATGTACCTGGTGATAGTGCAGTAGAGGCTGTGGATAGGACATTACAGAAAAGGGAGAAGACAATTGAAATGTTGCAGTTTCATTTAAAGAGAGCTCAAGATAGGATGCAGAACATGGCCAACAAAAAGAGAACTGACAGAAACTTTGAGGTTGGTACATGGGTATATGTTAAATTGCAACCTTATAGGCAAGTTTCAGCTAGACAAGGTGCTTATCATAAGTTGGCTGCCAAGTTTTATGGTCCTTTTAAGGTGATTCAGAAAATTGGTGAAGTGGCCTATAAGTTGGAATTGCCTAGTGACAGTCTTATACACCCTGTTTTTCATGTGTCCCAACTCAAGCAATGTCACAGTCCAACTACAAAGGCAGGGAATTTGCCTCTTTGTGAACCTAATGGTAACATGAATTTGGAACCAGTTGCAGTGTTGGATAGAAGATTGGGCAGGGTTGGTGACAAGGCAGTCATGTTTGTGCTAGTTCAGTGGGCAAATCAGTCAAAGGAAGATGCTACTTGGGAAGATTACCATGAGTTTGTGGCTCGTTTTCCTCAGTTTACTTGAACCTTGAGGACAAGGTTCTTAAGGGGGATGGATTGATACATGCTCAGCCTGTTAGTCAAGAAGTTAAAGGACCACTTATGCACTTAATAGTCGTTAAGGGACTAATAGGGTAGAATTCCAAATAAGTTTGAAAGGCGGTTAGCTTTACAGCTCAACTCACCTTTCAAACCATATATAGCATTTCATTTCATTTGTATCATTTTTCATGTATGTGAAGAACTCAATTCTCTCTCTATTGTAATAAAGTCCCAATTTCACTTTAATAGCAATTCATTTCGGATTTCTCTTCTTCTTTTGAAATCCCTAATAATTGTGATTGTTAAATCCTCAATTCTACTTGAATTCTGGTTTTGACTCCTGTCACAAACCTGGCTAAAGATTGTAGATTCAATATTATCATCAAGACCATAACTTCAATCATCATCATCTAGATAAGCAGAATTGATTGAAACGTATTTTTTAGGTTTCAATCATCATCATCATCATCATCTACATAACTTCAATCATCGTCGTCATCATCATCATCATCATCATCATCATCATCATCATCATCATCATCATCATCTACATATGGTTTAATGAAACGTATTTTTTAGCTTATTGATGGAACACATATTATGAGGCTTTGATTGTGTGCTATTTTTTAGCTTATTGATGGAACACATATTATGAGGCTTTGATTGTGTGCTGTGAATGGTGAAAATTGTGTGCTAAAGATGGAATTGATTGATCGGCTTTTATGTTTTACGGGTTTGACTTACCATTGAGTGATGGGAGGCGTGATTATAGGCATAAAATAGGAAACTGTTATGAATTGGGGGTGAAGATAAGTGTTCCATGCGTGTGTGAGGAGTGTGTTTTGCTGAGTTGTATTAAACATGGCATTACAGCTGGCTTTATTTTTGGCCAAGTGGCATTAGTGACTTGGCAGGTATTGCTAATATATATAGGGGGAGATATATATATATATACTATTAAAATGTTATTTTAATAAAAAAAAAATACTTTTTATGTTTGAAATATTTTTTTCCTAATTTTCTATGCAATTATTAATTTTTTAAAAATAAATAGTGATATTCGGGTCAACCCAAGAACCGAACCGAACTAGAGTTCAACCGAACCGAAAACCTAATATGAATTTTGGTTCGGTTCGGTTCTCGGGTTGACCTAAAATTTTTTTTAACCGAATTAACCGAACCGAACTAACCGAATAAACCGATAACCGAACCGATCAACACCCCTACTAGCTTGTAGTAATAACATTTTTGGAGTCCATCTATAATCTATTTAGTTTTTTTTCTACTAGCTTGTAGTAATAACATTTTTGGAGTCCATCTATAATCTATTTAGTTTTTTTCTCATCAAATATCCTAACAACCTTATCTTCTTTGTATACTAAAGGACCTTATTGAATGCATAGACTTGTCTAATCTTTTTACTGTATTGTCGTAGTAAACGAATGGTGTCACATTAGCAATAAATGCATCCAATATTAAAAATAACAAGATACTCGCGAGTTGCGGCGACGAATACTTTACAATTAAATTTTCAACGAAGAATGATTTTTATATTATTTTGTTTATCGTGACAATAAATTTAGAGTTGGCAAGCATCTTTTTGCAGTAACGATATATAATTAAAATTTTGAAGCCGTTGATGATATCTTATTTAACGGCCGCTTTTAGCTCTCTTTTTTCCTTATTTTGAAAGTTCACATATATGAACTTGTTACTTTTTTATCATTCATAAGTTTGTACTATTTGCAAAGAAAGTAATATTATTTAAAGGTATTCATGAAATGCCTTCAAAATTTTGGGAAAAGAGGTGTTTATGAGTTTCATGGTGTTCTAGTAATAATACTTTTATTAGGGTTGTTTAAAGCTTACAT
Organism: Artemisia annua; assembly: GCA_014162995.1. Classification (NCBI taxonomy): domain Eukaryota; kingdom Viridiplantae; phylum Streptophyta; class Magnoliopsida; order Asterales; family Asteraceae; genus Artemisia; species Artemisia annua. The sequence continues at coordinate 175,969 of LBNU01030700.1, read as the reverse complement.
TAAATTTTAGGAAAAGAGGTGTTTATGAGTTCATGGTGTTGATCGGTCAATATACGTAAGTATTGATGCATACACTAATTGTACATTCAGCTTAATTAGTTGTATTTGCTTAAAAATCGGTATAGTTAGATTAATAGCTTGATTAGATGACACCATGTGTTAATATTATTGTACTTTTAAGTGAATGTGTGTTTTAAAAAAAACATTAATTATAGGTGTTGAATTGATGTATTTGCTCATTAAATAGTTGTAGATATTGTTTTCTTACTTGTACCAGTAGTATTTAAAAACTATTTATAAAAATTTTAAAATTTTTGAAAAAAAGTGCTAAAGATGATTTGATTTAAGATCATTTGAGGACCAAACTTTTTTAACATACCAAGGGACTAATCTCCAACATCCATCTTCCCTCCATCTTTATTTGATCTAATGGATGAGATTAATCCCAACAATTTAAAAAACCCACTTTCATCCTCTTTTTTCAAATATTAATATCTTTCAAACCGTTAATCGTTAAGCGAAAAAAAATATACCGTTACGACGAGCATTTAATTATCTTTCTATAGATATGCATTGTGATATACTTTCGACAAAATTTTTTTTTTCGTTTTTTTCACGTTTTTTTTCGTGGCCGAAAAAATCACATATGATATATCATATATGATATTACATATCATATATGATATGTAATATCATATATGATATATCATATGTGATATGTAATATCATATATGATATATCACATATGATTTTTTCGGCCACGAAAAAAAACGTGAAAAAAACGAAATTTTTTTTTTTGTCGAAAATATATCAAAGTGCCCGTCTATAGAGATAATTAAATGCTCGTCGCGATGGTGTAATTATTTTCGCTTAACGATTAACGGTTTAAGAGATATTTAAATTATAAAAATGGGTGAAATATTAAATGCTTTTAATCTCAACCATTGATTTCTTTTTAGATGGATGGTGGGGATGAATCCCTTGGTATGTAAAAAAAGTTTGGTATTTAATATAACTCTACTCTTTATAGCTTACTAGTTTTAATTGTTTATTCTTTTTAAATACCGAGTGAGAACATAGATACTAATATATAAAAGATTTAAGGGCCCGTTTGTTTCATGGTGTATACTATAGGGATTGGGATTAGGCTTGGTAGTATTCATTTGGTTGAGGGTTGTAAGTTTTAAATTTGGGGATGACAACTTCATAATTGGTGATCTACAAATCCCACCAAGAGGGATGGGATTTCATCAAAACCCATGACCCCACTTTTTTCTCTCTCATTCAAAGCTCATTTATTACATTGATTTTTAAAATTATGTGTAACCAAACAACACTTTATAAATAGTTAAACCAAATCATAAACAAACCATCTATAAGTCCCACACCCAAAGTGAACCCGACTTCAAACCAAACGGGCCCTTAATGTGCATCTATTTAAAATTTAAAGTGCTAAGGGTGAGCATCGGTCGAAAACCGGACCGGATCGAATATAGTCGGTCCGGTCCAGTTCAAGAAGGCAAAATGGTCGGTCTCGGTCGATCCGGTCGATTTGCTCACCCGGCTAAACAGAATTTATATGCGGAAAATAATACATAAGAATTAATTATTTTGAACATGAGTGGGAGAATGGACATTAATGGAAATGTAGGCCATGAGCATATTTCCTAATTTGTTCTATGCGTCGATTGTGGTCTATCTAAATTGATATTGGATGATTGTATGATATTGGATGAGAGATAGTGGATGATTTAATAATGATGATATCGTTATTCTGATGATAGATAATAGAAGAAAACATTCAATTGATATTGAATGATTAAAGGATAGTGATCAGCTATTCAGAAGCAAAGCTTCAACTGATGCGTCTGCTATTCAGAAGACAAGCTTCAACAGATAAGAGAGAAATAAATCTCAATCTAAACACAATGGTTTAACTCTTAAAAACGCATACATTATTTCATGAGGTGAGACCTCTATTTATCACTACAAGAAAAAGTGGTATTTAGGAGGGTGCAAAACTGTGCCAAATACGTAAAAAACCGTGCCAAATGCTATTTGGCACGGCTTTGGCACACTTTTGGCTTTGTCCTAAATATGAGGGTGCCAAATACATTTGAGTCGGGTTGAAACTGTGCTAAATAGTATTTGGCACGGTTTTTGGGACAGTTTAACTTTGGGGTGCCATTAGTGAGGTATTTAGCACGGTTGATAATCTTGCGTCCCAAACGAGCATTCGCCACACTTTTTTATCCCGTGCCAAATGCATATTTGGTACCAATTCATTTCCCATGCCGAATGTTTATTTGGCACAGTTTTTATTCACCGTGCCAAAATGCGTATTTGATACCAATTTATTTCTCATGCCCAATGCTTATTTGGTACGGTTTTATTTACTGTGCCAAAATTTAATTTGGATGATTTTATCTACCGTAGCAAACGTATTTGGCACGGATTCCGTTGTTGTGCCAAATGTATTCGGCACCTTTTTATCCGCCTCGCCGAAAAACATTTGGCACGTTTTTGTGTTTGTTAAAGAAGTCATTTGGCACGGTTTTGCATTCGACAATTAGTTAGTCATCGTAGCAACCAACCCTCTCAATTTTTCGCAAATAAAATTCAATCGAAGCCAAAAATAAAAGGAACTAAATTTTCATTAATCATCAATAAAATCAAGTCAACATGGTCACATGAATAAAATAAAGTAAAAAATAAAACGTCCAACATCCTTGTAAACTATGGTCTTTAGAATACAAAGTAATAACTAGAACTCAATATAAATCACTAAGATGATTGGAAACGAAAAAAAAATCATCGGATCACATCTTCATCGTATAACCCTGCATAATATAATATCCCAACAATTAGAAATATCTATGAGGCCAAAAAAAAGTTAGATACAGAAAATAGCAAATATAAAGGGTATACATTTTTTAAAACGGGTCAAATCAAACTCAAAAGGAGCTGGTCAAATGGGTTCAATTTCAATACCTCAAGCTGCTGAAGCATTGCAGGTACAATGTAGTCTACAAATATAGTGATTGAACCTACATCACTAAAGTCCTCGTATACTTGACCCTTAAATGCACCCACACATCAGCAGCAAATATCTGAGCTCTTTTATACAAGAACACCTGGTGACCTTTGTACACGACCTCCACCATATTTCAGTGGTTTATGTTCAATGACTTTTTAGATATCAATTAATGTAGCACGAAAAGATATAAATATGGGTACCAGGGAAGTGACATGCAATAGCATATACAAGCTTTGTAGCTGAGTTTCCACAAAGATTCCACAATGTTTGATGCCTTTCCCCCAAAGCTTCTTTCCAACTAAAGCCCAAACCTAAAACAATTAAGTTTAGTCATTGGTTCCTTTGGTAACAAGTTCACTACACATGCATATATACGCAGCTAGTTCGTAACAGTTATAATTAAAAACTCAAATCTATACCTCGTGCATCAAGCGAACCGTTCATCCTCCAAAGGGAGAGGTCTTTGTTGAGTACACTAAGAGCAGCCATGGAACCAGTTTTGGAAGATATTCCTTGGTCAAGTTGTTGTTGCAATTGATCTAAGTTAAGAATCATTGTGTCTGTGAAAGTCTGAACATCTTGACCAAAGAGTGTTGCAAATGCACGTTCGTATCCCCATATGAATTCAGTTCCCTTAAAAAGTACTGAGAGGTGTGAATGAAGTAGTCGGAAACATTCAATGGAGCTTTTCTCTGCGTTATTGAACAATTTTTGTGGCTGAAGAAACTCTTTCTCTTGAGAACTCGAGCATGAGGATTCCATTGTAGTAGATCCAGATTCAAAACCGGTAGTCTGTTGTACTTCGTTGGAAATCTTATGGTCATCCATCATGTCGTACAATTTGAGTATATCTGAGATGACCGAGTCTGACTTAGTTGACATGATTGTGAAAGTGCACGGGATTTTACAATTCTAGAAGAAACCGTGAGAAGATGCTAAGTACTGTAGTGATTGAGTGTGAGATGATAAACTTTGCAAGGTACAGTAAGTTATCTAAGTTTAGTCACAACGAGTCAAATCACACCAAGTCAAATCATAATTAGTCAAATTGCAAGAATCAACTCGCAACGTCAGATTGTAATTGGACAAGTTGTAACAACTCAAATCGCAACCAATCTCAAATCACAGAACTATTCAACTTGCAGTGTATTGTCAACTCACAACAACTTGATCACCTATCAGTGAGTAATCAATCAATGGTGTGATTTGGTTTGGTTGATGCAAGTTGCAATGGTGAAATTATGGTATATCACCCAATTGATCAATTGTCAGATACAAAAGCCACGCATAATGCATACACTTAATTAATTCAATATTGAAGATGATTGAATTCATACCTAAAACTATTAAACCCTAGATAGCATAAGCATTTCTTTTGGTTATGATGTTCTGATAAATATAGGGAAAATGATGGGCGTGAATCCTACGTTATATTAGGGAGATTTTTTATTTCAAATCACAGTTACGATATGTGAGGAGAGAAAGTCGTGATTACATTGGGATTGGAGGGAAACTCTGCGGGGGATGAAAATATTGGAGGGATTTTTTCGAGCAATTTATTTTACGCGTTTGGGTGAGTATGAGGGTTGTTATTGAACCGGACCAACACATACATAGCCCTTTTTTACGTTCGTTCGTTTAATTTTAGCCGTTCAAATAGACGGACAAGGTTGCTTAAACTAGCAAATTTTTTTGTTCATGTTCGTTTATCAAGAAATACGGTTGCTCGTGTCCGTGTTTAATAAGTCTTTTTTTAAGTAAACCAATTTTTAAAATATATAATAAAAGATACGATAGACGAGCGTAAACAAATAAATGAATATAAATGAACGTTAACGGACGTATAATTGAACTTCCACGAACATAAATGAGCGGACAAGGTTTTCGTTCATGTTCATTCACTTAACTAAATGAACGTAAAATGTTGTTCTTATTCGTTCATTTAACAAATAAACGAACATATATAAACGAACTTTTTACCGAACGGTTCATGAAATGTTGACCTAACGTTCAGTTCGTCTACAGCCAAAGTGAGTATTTTACCAAAACATATATACAGTATTTGGCACGCAACTAGTACTGTGTCAAATAATCGAGCTCGTATGTTTAAAATCAGGGACCCCTATGAATTTGACTTCAAGTTATGGTTAAAATCAGGGACGGAACCAGGGAGTTCCCGTGGGTGCCCCGGACCCCTATGAATTTTTTCGATGTAGTGTTAATTTATGAAAAAAAACATCAATTTTTCCAAAATGCATCTTAAATGCACCGGGTCCATTGAAATGTTTCTATATTATGGTTCCAAAAAATTGGTGTACCCGGTCATACTGGATCCTGGTTCCGTCCCTGGTTAAAGTATTTTTGGATTTTCCCATGATTTATATAGTATAATTTGCTTGTATAAAGTGAAATTTATTTAATTTAAGATAAGTTTTTACTAGTTTTGGAGAAGAGTTGCTCTTGAATCTTCGTTATACATGTTATAGTAGTGCATGTAATGCATCATCTAATATTGTTTTATAATCGAGCCAACCTGAGCCATTTCTTTATGACATTATATCTTGAAAAGACTTATACGTACACATGCACAATAGTAAGCCTATGATTTTGTCATAAAATAGAGGTCACGGTTCAAACTCACTAGTTACACATTTAGGAGTAGTCAACGAAAAATGAAGGTTAAAAATGGTCACGGGATACCGCAGTTAGGCGGCATACATTTGAGTCAGACACTTGCCATCAGCGGGTAACCAATACATGAACGACCTCATTTGTTTACATGTTTGCACGTATAATATGAATTGTTTGAACTCGATCTTAAAAGGAAAATTCTTATTTATGAAACAACAACGGTAACTCGTAAAAAAGTGGAAGAAAAACTCGTTTTAAGTGATCTGAATTATGTCGAATGGTGACGAAGGTTATTTACATATAGTCATTCATTCAATCAATATTAAGGTGAATTTTGATCTTAAAAAGTTAATAATGAGGGAAAATGAGTATTAAAGTGAATGAAATCGTATATAAATTAAAAAAATAGAAAAATAATATCATCACATGTGACACGAAATGGCCATTTGGGTCAGGTTTTAAAAAGATGTTCCAAATACATATGCATTTGAAACCGTTTATAAAAAATTGTTCCAAAACACAAGTATTTGGCACAAGCCTTAGAAACCGTTCTAAATACATATACGTATTTGGCACTTCAGGTACTAACTGTCCCAAATACATAAGTATTTGGCACCGGTAATTGAAACTGTTCCAAATACACATGCACTTGGCACCACTATTACAAAACGTTCCAAATGCATACGTATTTGGAACGGCTTTCTAGTAGGTGTCCCAAATACGTATTTTTTTGGTACAGTTATCCAAACAGTGCCAAATACACGTATTTGGCACTCTTTTTTTTATCGTTCCAAAAAAGTTCGTCCCAAAAAGCCTCTTTTTTTGTAGTGTATATACACATAAAGTAGATGTAATAGTAACATCTACTATTCCTAGATACCTCTAGGATATCATAATGCCTAGATACCCCTAGGACACTACAGGACTATGGCCGACAGGCCTTACATTATTTCTTTTTACATTATTATACATCACATCACATATAAAAAACAAATACACACATCACACCACACATAAAAAGTAGTGCCTAAACAGTTGGCACATTATTATCATATTGCTTCTGAGACAGGGGTCTTTCAAAGATTCCTTGTGTCTTTGTCTTTATTCTTCCATTTGCGAGTCTGAACAATATTCGCAACTGTGTCTTGGTATTTTGGAAAAATGTCGACATAGAGACATTTTGTAATCATCTGGGAGAGCTGCGAGCAATCCTGTGAATTTTTCAAATGGCTCTTCAAACTTAGCAATTACTTCCTGTTGCTGCTCACTAATCCTTTCTGTAAATTTAGAATAGATTAATAAGTTATCGGAACAGTAATTGATTTTTATCTTTTGTGACTGCCCTCGTCCAGTTCCAAGCCTTAGTGACTCGAAGAAAACTCCTGCTAGAGCTGTTACTAGATGATCCTTTGAAGGTGTGGTCGCTGGTATCTCATCTCTGTCTGGAGGTTCTCCGTTGCTGATTCCCAACTGTGCAATCGTTATTGATGGCACAAGAAGTTCTTGATCTCCGCCAAAAATCGGATAGCTTGAACATGTCTTGAGAAACAATGGTCGCTCCTTTGCAAAGACCTCGCTGTAGCTCTTGATAGTTTTTCGAACACTTATCGGGAATTCTTGTAATTCCTTGAGGTTTATGTTCTGAGCTCTTGATGGGAACTTTTGTGTTTCTTTAGGATCTTCTCCACCGATGTATAATGTATCCAATAATCCATGAACAAAATAATTGTAAATGTCTATTGGTGCTGCTTCTGGAAAAAAGATGGCCCTTGGACCTATTCGCTGTTTTACTGGATAGAAAGACATGGTTGTATGTGTTTCGTTGTAATTGATGAGACTATCCCAAAATTTTTGGAATTTCTCAGTTGTTGGTTTCTTCATTTCTTCTCTCTCCCTCGTGGTTGGGATGCTTTTTATTCTTTTTGCTGCATTTATTTTGGCTATCTGTTCTGCTAGATTCTGATTTAGAGAGGTAAACCTTTGAGATTTCTGAACTTCTTCAGTAGCTACTGTTTTGTATAACTCTTTTAGTGCGATTTCTGCTGCCTCTTTGGTTGGGTAGCTTTTGTGGGTAACATTTTGTCCCACTATGTGAGAGCTTGCAATCGCCCAGTCACGATAAACGCCTCTGAACGGTCCGTTAAAGATAGCGTACCATTTTTGCTTGCCGATGCTTGATTGTTGCAGTATTTCTTCAACATCTTCTTCCATTTTTGTGAATTCACTTTTTTTGGGTTGGGGTGAATATGATGCTTGTGTTTTTGAGGTGGATGGTGTTACTTTTCTGGTTGAGCCTGACATTGATTGTTTTGACGATGATGGTTTTAATGGTGATGGTTTTTCAATTGATTCTGCTGCTGATCCCGAACTTGATGTTTGGGTTAAGAATTGTAACGAATTGAATAATTCATTTTCTTCTTTTATTATGATGGCTAGTTGTTTTTCCAGAGAGATTCGTTGCTCTCCTTTTTGTTGTAGTTGGTGCTTGATTTGCTTTGTTATGCTTTCCATTCTCGGGTGAGTGTGTCTGCAAATGTGTTATTGTCACCCTTTATATACTTGATGTAAGGATGGAATTGGTGTAGCTGTAGCTGCCAGCGAATCAGTCGACCTCTACAATAATCTTCGTGTAGTTTATACCTCCAAAAACCTGTTACATACTTAGAGTCCGTTCGTAATTCAAATCTTGTTTGTAATAAATCAATTTTCCAATTTTTTATAGTTCTCAAACACGCGAGTGTTTCTTTTTCATGAGTACTATACTTCTGTTCAGCTTGTGAGAACGTTCCAGAAATATATTTGCATAATTTAGATTTGTATTTTTCTGTTTTTAAAACAGATGTATGTATTTCTGAATTAACAGATTTGTCATTGCTCGAGTGAGCTAATTCTGATGTTTGTATATCTGAATTAGTTTGAGGAATTGGATTTCCATCAATGTCTAATCCTAGTAGCTGCTTTCCATTCTGAATAGCCTTTAAACATCCCGCCCAAGTGTCTAGATTATTATCCATAAATCGTTGATAAATTGATGGTGCTTGTTTTAAACCAAAAGGTAATACATTCCACTCATAATGTTTTTGTGAGGGACATGAAAACGCTGTTAATGGTTTAGTTGACTCATCAATTCTTAATTACCAATATCCAGATTTAGCGTCGAATGTGCTAAAATGTGTATTTCCTTTTATTTTTTCTAAAATATAATCTTTTCTTGGTAGTTTATAGGAATCTCCTATAGTTGCTTCGTTCATTTTTTTTATAATTTATGACCATTCGTCTTTTTCCTCTCTTTACTTCATTTTTATTTTCAACATAAAATGCTGGTGCTGAGTGAGGGCTTGAACTCTCTCTTATTATTCCCTTGATTAATAATTGTTGACACTCTTCTTTAAATTCTTTAACATCTTTAATACTATAAGGTATTCTATTAGGTATATTAATTTCCGCTAGTGGGTCTTTTAACTTTATCGAAACTAATTGATTATTAGTATTTATATTATCCAGTGGATCTTCACTGCATACTTCTTTTAATGCTTCTTCAATGTGTTCCTTTTTCATTACTAGCATTATTTCTATTTGAAATTTTATATTTTGTGCTATCATTCGTTTGTGTGACTATAGGTGTCGATACGAATTTTCCTGTTTTAATATGTTTAATAGTAACCGTTTTGTCAGTTTGTGTAAATGGTTGATATAACTTTAAAAAATTGTTTCCAATTATTAAGTCTATACCTGAATCATGCATGTAAATGGTTGGTGCAATGAATTCGACATTGTCGACATATATTGAAACCATTCTACTTACATACCATATTTCATGTACTGATTTGTCGGCAACAATTATTCTTTGTGGTTTTTCTAATTTTTCCCACTTTTTTAATATTTTTCGTTTTCCAAAACACATCGTGGCTCCAGTATCGATATATGCAAAAGTTTTCTTGTTTTCTATTGTAACCATGATGAATGTTGCATTAGGGTTACCTTTAAACTTTTTGTTTCTATTCATTTTTTCTAATAGACTTTTTCTAGAGTGAGTTTGAGACCTTTCTCACAAATATTTTTTGCATTGTGTAATGCTCGTAATCTTTTCATAAAACGTATCTTTTGAAAAGTGTCTGTTTCATTTTGAAATTCTTTTTGGGTTTCTTGAATATGAATTTTAAATTGTTTAATACTTTCATCATATTCGTTGATCTTTTTTCGAAGCTCTTGTTGATAAAAACTCATTTAAAAAAACTAGTCTTTTAGCCTTTTCAAGCTTAGCTTTTAGCCTAATGTTGTTAAAGACTAAATTCAAAAGTATGCCCTTGTGAGCTCGTCGACTAAAAACATTATCTCCAGTTAATAATTCTCTTCTAATGAGTGTGATATGGCTATTGTTTCTTAAGATAGAATCTTGTAGAGATTTTATGTCTTTTGAAAGGTTGTTCGAATATAAACTCATTTTTAACAAATAACTAATTTTGACCTGATTACTTGTATAGTCTTCATGTTTTCTTTTAAACTATTTTTTATTTTTTTAAAGTACCAATTTATATTAATGTGTTGAAAACAATATATATTGATTTTTTATTTTCTTTTATCTCGTTTTTAACATATTTTATTTCTCGTAACATGGTCTTTCTTTGTAAATATAAAAATTTTAAGAAACGAACATGATTTTGATTATAATTATTTTTTATCTGTAGATTTGTATCACTCATATTATCAAACTTTATAAGTAATAACTTTGAATAAATTAAATGATACCTTGTTTCTATTAATAGCCTTTTGGAGTAGGTGATTGATCCCTTATTTTGATTGTTGACGTAGCTTTAATGCTTAGCATCTTTTTTCTTGATCTTGATGATTTCCTTGACTTCGTTTTTTTCTTCCTTGATCGCTTACTAGGCTCTGATACCAAGAATTTATATGCGGAAAATAATACATAAGAATTAATTATTTTGAACATGTGTGGGAGAATGGACATTAATGGAAATGTAGGCCATGAGCATATTTCCTAATTTGTTCTATGCGTCGATTGTGGTGTACCTAAATTGATATTGGATGATTGTATGATATTGGATGAGAGATAGTGGATGATTTAATAATGATGATATAGTTATTCTGATGATAGATAATAGAAGAAAACATTCAATTGATATTGAATGATTAAAGGATAGTGATCAGCTATTCAGAAGCAAAGCTTCAACTGATGCGTCTGCTATTCAGAAGACAAGCTTCAACAGATAAGAGAGAAATAAATCTCAATCTAAACACAATGGTTTAACTCTTAAAAACGCATACATTATTTCATGAGGTGAGACCTCTATTTATATACACATAAAGTAGATGTAATAGTAACATCTACTATTCCTAGATACCTCTAGGATATCATAATGCCTAGATACCCCTAGGACACTACAGGACTATCGCCGACAGGCCTTACATTAACAAGGGTATAATAGTCAATTTGTATTTTAGTTAATAGTCAAGCTCTTGTCCCTACTGATAGCATTTTTCCATGATCATAGCAAGACCATTTTTTGAAGGTTATACTACCTCATTCTAAAAATATAAGTCTAATTTGACTTTTTAAATTGAACTTTAATTTTAAATATTTTTGTTTCTATTATATAATACTTGATGTAAAATATATAAATAAATTGTGTTTTAAATGTATTTTCATTTGCTATAAGTTTCATCAAGTGATATATAATACAAACAAAAATATTTAAGGTAAAAGTTCGATTCAAAAAGTAAAATTGGACTTATATTTTTAGAGGGGGAGTAGGATTCTATTAATCATCGAGTGAGATCATTTTATATTTTAGGATTCAATTAAGCATTTTGTTAAGGTTTTAGCATGAGCTTTTTTTTTAAGTATTGTCAGGAGACAAAAAAAATATAGTTTAATAAAAGTGAGGTCATTTTAATTTTCAACCACTCAAATTGAATATTTTTTTACTAGATTTTTTAGTTTTTACTTAAAAAGAAAAGTGAACAATTATTTTGAGACATCTATAAAAAATATAAAAAAAAATATAGACAATAATCATGAAGTGAGATCACACGTCAAAGTTAAAGTGGTCGGTTGGTCGTACGAGTAGCGGTAGTGTTAACATCCAACGAGTAGCAGTAGTGCTAACATCAACAAAACGAGCATCAATCATGTGACGAACAGAAGCAACACTAAAGCCTTTTGAAATATCAAGCATCCAGGTCTACGAATCACAACGATCAGATAACACAACATCTCTTATGAGGTCCTGCAAACTCGATAATTGGGAAGCTTCAATACCTACTCTCGCAGACCTTCTAAGAAAGGAACTCCAATCGTTAGTAGGAATCCGACTGGCAACCTGACAGCCTTTATCAATATCGAGCATATGAACATGGGAAATAAGACCTTTAAAGGAAGATTCCCGCACCAAACATCATCCCAAAAACAAATAGAGAATCCGTTCCCTAATTTTTGAGTGCACAAAGAAAGAAGATTGATTCCTTTTGATTTAAAAGAACTAACCATGGACAAGATACTACACCATGTACCTTTGTTAGATGAGTGCTTGGAATCTGCATGCATACCACCATTGTGACCATGAATCGCCTTAATCACGCTAGCCGAAAGATCATTCTAATTTTGCAGAAACCGCCAAATCCATTTGAATAAAAGACCTGTATTAAGGACAAAAGTGTTACCGATACCAAGACCTCTGATGCGTGGGTTTTGCAACCTTTGCACTTAGGTTTTACCTCTCAAGGGATCTTGAGAAGCTTACAACCCCCACCAGGCAGTGTACCTGACCGATGTAGTATAGTGAAGTGGCAAGTACCAGGGGATTGATCATTCTCTCGGGGAATAGTGTTGTTAGGCTTGAAAAGCTACTCTTATTAGGTCTAAGGGTTGAGGGATGATTCTTTTTGTATTTTATGTTTTATGAAAGCAAGTAAAAATCTCGGGTTTTGGAAGAGTGGGCGGAATTAGTTGCTAGTCAACTAACCCAAATAACTACTTTTGCAATTAAAATAAAATAACTAGAACATTAAAGTGGTTGTGAAACTTATATGAGAGAAAAATGTGTTTACTTAGATTTCCTTACTCCCTAGCTATCTTTTATATGTTAATTGGTTTGTTGTAATTGTGTGGATGACGGGTTGTATTCCTTTAAACCATTCGTAGGGCCGTGTACGATCTTCCCTAACTCTATAAGCTTCTACTTCACTCCTATGTCGAGCCGACTAAAAGCTCCTAACATGGGATCATTAGAATTCGCTCATGCATTAAATACAACCATATAATCGTAGTACACATCCGATTCATGTTTCTTAAGACGTTCAAGCAAGTTACCGTATAGGAGGTTAGCCAGTTTTCTTAAGCCTAACATCGACTTCACCCAACCACAACAATCACAAACAAACCAACAACATATAATCAATAGCTAGGTTTCATTAGATCCAAGCAAACACAACAAAGACTGATGAGTTTGTAAATACTCATCATTTTTGTCTTATCTAAACTGCCAAAATATCCAAAAACACCCAAATATGCATCAAAATACTGAAAATATCCCAGGGTTGTGTTTTATATGTTTTAGATGCAAAATGTTTGAAAAAAAATGAAAAACGAACAAAGTTTGCATAATTGGCAGTTTCAGTCCCTCAACTTTCAAAACTTATCAAAATTAGTCCTTAAGCATTTATTTTGAAAGATAAGTCAACCCAAGTCCTTTAAAAGTCAAACATTACCAAAAATGATCCTTGGGTAAAAAGTTTTGAGAATTTACAAGTTTGGTCCCTGAAGTTTCACAATTGGCAGAAACAGTCCCTAAACCTCAGAAATTGGCAGATTTGGTCCCTGGTGGAATGTTTTGGAAGAAAAAGTCGACCTTGGTCCTTGGAAATTCACAAAGTATCATTTATGGCCCCTTGGATAAAAAGATTGAAGAAATTGCAATTTGGTCCCTCAAGTTTCATCCAATGACAGATTTAGTCCCTAAAGGCCCAAAAGTAGAAAATTGCAATTATGGTCCTTTAGCTATTGATACTTGGTAGGAAAAACCCTTTAACCAAGTTTGGGAAAGTTACAATTCTCCCCCTGGAATTTCAGCTTATTATATTAATAGTCCTTATGGTTATATAAGCTACAAAACTCCTAAACCCAAAACAAATATAACCCAACACAAACACAGCCCACCCTTTTACCCTTTTACCTTGGCCCATTCCATCACCAGCCCACCAAGCCCACCAAAATCCCACACCCCGTTTATAACTCCCACCCAGGTCAAACCATAAAGTCAAACCCACTATCCTCTTCCCTCCAAACCACCACCCCCTCTGCAAAACCACCTGGTATCACCACCCCAACTTGCTCTGCCACCACCACCTCCCTTATCCCTTCTAATACCACTCCCCAAGAGCATTAAATGCCACCCCCACCTAGTACACGCTATCAGGAACCAATTGGCAGTTAGCCAATTTTTCCGCCAAAACCATTTGAAGGGCTCAGATCAATTCCAAGCATCCAAGGGTCACAAATAAAAGTGGGAAAGAGAGAGAAGACCCCCTTGGTCTATAAAAGTCAAGAAAAAAAGAGAAGAAGAGCAGTTAGTTAGTGTAGAATAGTCGTAGTGTAATATAGAATTTCGAATTAGTGTAAAATTCACCTTTCAGTTGTAACTTTTAGTTTAAAAAAACTTGTATTCAACCTATTCAGTGTACTGTTAACTTTCTTTAATATCAATTTCAATTTACCTTGTTAAATTCAGTTTATGCATATTTTAGTGAAAATTACCTTTTAACTTTAATGTTATTGAAAGTTCTTGTTCAGTGTTGTTTAAGGTCATTTTAGACTCATTAATAAGTTTTCTCAAGTTTCTAAGTTATTTAAATCATTTTGTCTCATTTTCACAAAAATACTAAAAATTCCAAGAAAATAGTGGTAAAATAAAAAAAAATGTGGAGAGGAAGATTGAAGTAAGGATTGTGGCTGATTTTTGGATTTCAAGGGTATTAGTGGCTTCTTAGGAAGCATTAGGATGAGTTCATAGCTGTTGGTTCCTTGTTCTTGGTTGTGGATCTCACAGTGCATTTGTAAGCATTTTCTTTTTCTTGACATGTTACTGTAGAATTTCTAATTAGTTGCTTACTCCTGTTCTTTTAAGTCTCTTTGGTATAATTTAGTTAAATTAATGCTTAATATTCCTAGCTTGTTCAATAAAATCCATTGTTGCTTTGTTTTTTTTTTTTTTTT
>LBNU01030700.1:112693-153530 GCA_014162995.1 Artemisia annua | reverse complement strand
TTTTTTTTTTTTAGCCACAATCCACCTTAACGTGGCGTTAGCCACTTAGCTTGCTGCGTTAACTCAGGGTTAACGCCCACCCATGCAACGCATAACGCCTAGTAACGCACGTTAAACGTGCCTTAACGCAACCATCCACGTTACCGATGCGTATGCTCTAAGAATGTTTCTTAACTTAGGTCAAAAGAGGGAACTCTACATGAACCCACTTGTACTCTATTTAAAAATAGAGAGATGATTTGAAAACTAAAATTCATGCCTACTTTTATGTCTATATCTATGTGGCAATAATTCATTAACTGCATTAATCGGATCTATTTCTTTACAACTCAATAAGCTAATGACACATAAATTAAGCACACAACTAGTCTTGAATTTTAGGTCTCTTAATATTTTTCTTTAAAAAATAAACTAAAAAGCTTGGATGAAAGTGTAAAATCTTCCTTAACGCATATATTGTAAGCTCTAAACTATATTTTCACTGGTACATATTAAACTCGGAATAAAATCAGTCATGCATCTATAATTTTGGGCCCCTACTACTTTGGGCGTCATGTGCGATTGATCACTTTGCACATCCTAAAATCCAGCCATGACGACCAACGATTCCAGTAATGGTAAAGTATTTTTGGCAATGTGATGTTTGTTTATACTTATTTTTTGGTTTATATGTGTATATGATCGCGGTTTACGTTTTATGATCTTATTTATTTTCTTCTTATCTTGAAATTTATAAGCTTATGATATAAATAGACGAGTACTCGTACATAGCAACGAGATTTTTGACGGCTTTTATAATTACAATGTTGGGATTCAAGTATATATCATGATTGAGAGCGAGATTGGGAACAATAGTGAGATCAATTTGTAAAACACGAAAAATAAAAAATGAATATAGATGAATAAAATAAAAAATGCAATAAATAAAAGATCACGATTATACTAATCTCATTTTAGTTTCAAACTTGTTAAACAATAACATAACATTTTTTAAACATTTATTTCATTAACTATAAACTAACACAGTAATAAAAAGAAGTTGCAATATGGTATTTATATAGTAGAGTTTGCACATGAAATTTTAGAAATTACTAATGTTGCGATTAAATACAATAAAAATCTCATTTAAAAAAAAAAAAAAAAAAAAAAAAGTTCTACATTAAGAAAAAAGTTGTCATGCATATTTTTTATATTTTCGGTGAAAACATTGTTGAGACAACTATTTCGTTAATGCAATATTGTTTGAATTTTTATATTTAAATGTGAATAAAAGATTGAAATTTAAGTTTTAAAACAAATTTGAAGATCGAACATTACTAATTTTAATGTATGAAAAACATTTTTATCCCGAAAAAGTAAGTTCATAAAACCTATAACAAAATCTTATACACATATAAACTCAAAAATAAGTTGAGAAAAACGTATCAAAAGGTTTGTGTCCCAATAGTACCTCAGGTAGTGTTTGAAGCTCTTCAATCAAATGATTGTCGGTTTAGTCCTGCTTAAAGACACTTGAGATAGATTTTTAGCGTAAATACTGTCGCATAGTTAAAATTGTCTTTCTATGACAAACTTCCAAAAAGCAAAAGGTTTAAAGACCTAAATACCAACGTACTGTCAAAATTTTCAAATACGGGTAATATACTGTTTAAAATACAATTATCACCATCCAAACTTTACATTTTTTTCAAATAACACCAACTTTCTCAAAAGTGACCGACTATAGTCGGTGTTACCTACCGCCACGTCAGCGGGTTAGCCGGTTATTTTGTATTTTTAGTTGGGTTACATACTAATATTACCAACGTACTTTTCTAAATTTCCAAATATGGGTAATATACTCGAAAATATTTGCATCGTTAGTCCTTCATTATCAACATCACAAATCTCTTAACCGAATTACGTTTTTATACGTTTTCATCCACTTTTCTTACCTTTTTATCCGTTTTTATACGGTTTTCTTACGATTTATTTGAATTCATCCGTTTTTATTCGTTTTCATCCGTTTTTATACGTTTTCATCCGTTTTTATACGTTTTCGTCCATTTTCTTATATTTTTATACCTTTTATACGTTTTCAGTCGTTTTCATCTGTTTTATATGTTTTCATCCGTTTTATACGTTTTTGTCTGTTTTTATACGTTTTCGTCCGTTTTCTTACCTTTTATTAGTTTTTATACGTTTTCGTCTGTTCCATATGTTTACATACGTTTTTATATGTTTTCTTTCGTTTTTACATGTTTTTTTACGTTTACATACGTTTTTATAAAAACAGATGAAAATGGATAAAAACGTAAGAAAACGGTCAAAAGCGTATAAAAATGGATGAACACGTATAAAAACGGGTAAAAACGGATGAAAACGTATAAAAAGATTTGAAAATGAATAAAAAGGCAAGAAAACCAAACGAAAACGTATAAACACGGAAGAAAACGGATAATGTATGAAAACGTACAAAAATGGATGAAAACGTATAAAAACGAATGAAAAGCGTATAAAAATGGATGAAAACATATAAAAATAAAAATAAAAATATATACCCAAAAAAAAAATATATTTACCGGGTCATTGACCTTTTACCAAAAAAAAACATATAAAAATAGATGAAAACAGATAAAAATATAAGAAAAACGAACCATAACGTATAAAAACGGATAAAAACGTAAGAAAAAAGGACGAAAACGTAAATCAGTTAGGAGATGTATGGTGGTGATAATGGAGAACTAACGATGCAAATATTTTCTCTTGCGTTAAGAGATAACGGAGAAATAATTTGCACCGTTAGTCCTCATTGTCTGATTTTGCTAACAGGGGATGTATGCTGGCTAACTTTACTGACGAAGGGATGTTTGTGTGCTAAAAACCCATAGGGATGTAACGCGGGACAATGCACAAACCACAGGGATGTATTTTAGACTTTATGGAAAATCATATGGGTATTTTTGTGGTATTTTTGTGATATTTATCTANAAAAAAAAAAAAAAAAAAAAAAAAAAAAAAAAAAAAAATCTTTTGAAAAACCAAGTACCTAAGGAGTTGGTTTGCACACTCAAAATAGGTATTGGGACACTCCTTTTTATGCTTCAGTTAGTTGTACATAACTTATATTGAGCTTTATCTGCTTGTACGGTTCCGATAAATAAGTTAAGTGTGCAGATCATTTCTTTAGCAAACCACACACACAAAATCTATGATTCATCTCTTCCAGCGGGGGCGGACCCAGGATTTTTGAAAGGGTGTTGCACAATTTTTTTTTATGACCGTGAGTATTAAATTTGACCGATAAAGAATTTATTAGGTAAACTTTGGTGTTGCACGAGCCCAAAAAAGGCATATTTTATCAAAATTTACACTTCATGACCTAAAATTGGGTGTGGCCCGTGCCACACCCGGCTCCCATGTGGGTCCGTCCCTGTCTTCCAGAGACAAAAGTAAAACACAGGCATAAAGAATGACGTCATCAACATCATTATCTCATCAAATAAGCAGTGGATTGAAGTACCCATCATCAATCTGTACAAGTACAAACCTCCTCCTCCTTAAATCCTCATCAACATCATTAAATAAAAAAAAGAAAACAAGTATAATAAAGGGTATGGCAGTTGCACTAGTTTCAAACGCACAAACAAGAGAACGAATGAAACTGAAAGAAATGTTCCAACAAGCTTACCAAAGATGTCTTACTTCACCTTATGAAGGTCTTTCTTTCACTCTTGATGATTTCCATGCTGCCATTCAGAAGTATGATTACAATTCTGATATTGGCACCAAGGTAAGTAGTACTAGTAATTATGTACACTAGTCTTTATATCCGTTTTAATTATTAGCTTTCTCTTTCTTACTTTTTATCATACCTAGATGAATACCCGCGCAAAGGTATAGCCACAAATAATTATACTTGCAAACTTGTATTTTTGGGTGACCCTTGATGCAACTTACGAGTTCAATATGTAGTCATTGCGAGAAAAAAAAAGTTTATGGGTTATAAACGAAAAATGATAAAAGTTCGAGGATTAAACAAGTTTAGTCAGCAAATCATGCTAATCCAAACGCTCTAAAAATGGTGTAAATGTTTTATAAATAGTATGGATGAAACGAATAATTAGTTAATGCTTTGTTTAAATTTTGTAATAATAAATTCAAATAAGTGTAATATAGTAACCGCGACCATATTTCCCTGTATGATTTTAGTAGTTGCAGTTAATTTTAAAATGTGTTAAAATAATTTAGGACGTAGGGAATAAAAATTTGATTTTCCCATATCATTTAAATGGGCCAAGTTATAATTAGTTCAAAATGTACACAAAAATATTTACCGTGTATTACTCTATTTTTTTTACCAGTTTAATCTTTCAATTGTGTGTGCTAAATAATCAGACAGGTGATGCTGAAATGGCAAAGGTCATTTAGTATACAGTAGGAAGATTAGACAGTTTGTTGTATTTAGTTAGGTCATTTAGTATAAACAATAGGAAGATTAAGTGTAAGCACTTGGCCTAGTGGTAAGGTACGTGATGTCCTCACGAGAGGTCCAGAGTACAAACTTCATCGGTTATACATTTGAGGGTGGCAAAAGAAGGGGTAGGAAACGGTCACGTGATACCCTGGTCAAGACGTGTACATCTGAGTCAAAGACTTGCCCTCCCCGGGTAACCTAAATAGGGAAAACTTCACCCGTCTGTAATAGGAGGATTAAGCAATTGGTATACTAATAGGGCACATTAGATTCGTTTTGAGCTAATTAGTCCATTTTAAATTCATACGTATATGATTGTTTCTAGTTTTTAGGGCGTTTGGATTAGCATTATTTGCTGACTAAACTGGCTTTTTCCGGCTTATGAACTTAGTAACATGAGTTGATGGTTAATTTAAGCTGGTAAGCCTAAGCTTTTGAGCTTTCCAATTTCATATAGGCCCATAAGCCAGCAAAATAAGCTACTCCAAACACCCCTGTATACTTACAAACTCTGAAATTAACCAGTAGGTTATGGTATAATGGTATCCAGCTAACTTCTGCCAATTTAAATGTAAAAATTTGACAGTAATGTGAAATTCGAAACATGAAACTTTGACTTTTCATAAATCAGTTATGGACTCTTGTTTTGGGAAATTAGATATGCTTCTTCAGTGAGTGTCATTGTTTTGTATGTCTATAAAAGGTAAAATCTTTACTGGAAGTTGGTATGGTTGTAGGTGAAAGGGACTGTTTTTAATGTAGATGCAAATGGTGCATATGTCGACATCACAGCAAAGTCAACCGCATTCTTACCTCTTAGGGAGGCAAGCATTCATGATATTAAGCATGTTGAAGAAGCAGGCATTGTTCCCGGGTTGCGTGAGGAGTTTGTCATTATTGGTGAAAATGAATATGATGATAGTTTGATTTTGAGTTTACGCCAAATTCAGTATGATTTGGCTTGGCAACGCTGCAGACAGCTTCAAGCTGAAGATGTTATGCTTACTGGTAAGGTAAGACCACTAAGGGACTCATTGTTTGTGTGATTATTAGTGGTTTCGCATTTTACTAAGAAATTCTTGCATCTTGTCTGACACATTTGAATGAAAGGTTGTTGGTGCGAATAAAGGTGGACTTGTGGCTATTGTTGAGGGAATTCGTGGATTCGTTCCATTCTCGCAATTATCATCAGTTAGTTCATTTTTTTAAGCTAACATCATATGACAGTCAGAATTTAATAAAGAAAGTTACTCCAATGATTTTCTGATGTTTGTTTTCGTCGATATATTTGTTCTAGCAATTAAGTGCAGAAGAGCTTCTTGACAAGGATCTTCCATTAAAGTTTATGGAAGTAGATGAAGAACAATCAAAACTCGTTATGAGCAACCGTAAGGCTATGGCTGATAGCCAGGTACAGCTTGGAATCGGATCAGTGGTCACTGGAACTGTCCAGAGCTTGAAACCATATGGTGCTTTCATTGATATAGGTGGAGTGAATGGTCTTCTACATGTTAGTCAGATCAGTCATGATCGTGTATCTGACATAGCAACCATCCTACAACCTGGTGATACCCTCAAGGTAGTAGTTGTTCTAATTATCTTTTCACTAACTATTGGTTCATAGTGGGTTGTACTTTAAATGAGAAATTATTCATCTTGTAGGTGATGATATTAAGCCACGACCGTGAGAGAGGACGAGTTAGTCTATCTACTAAGAAACTCGAACCGACTCCTGGGGACATGATCCGTAACCCTAAGTTGGTCTTTGAGAAGGTATTTCTTTTTAATGTTTGTATTCTGGAAACCTCTATTGTTTTGTAATTTATTGTGAGGCAAGACCTTCATTCAATATAATACATTACTAGGAAAAAGGAGATTAGATAAACTCAACCTAACCTATATCATTAACAAGTATAATATACTCACTTTGCGCATGTTTAATTTGTCTGATTATTTGCCAAACACCCTGTAATAGGGGGGGCAATGAAAGGACTCTTGTGAACCCAAGCCAAAACAGTCATTTCACTCGTAAAGATGATACCTAGCAAATATATTATTTTGAACTTGAAACTTCTCTAAAAATTTATGAGACGTAAGTAATATGTTTGGCTAACGGCCAAGTCAGGTTCGAACTTTTCACACCTACTTCTTAGCTTCTTGTTATTTATTTCTACATAAAAGGTGTTTGGTTCGCTGGGCGGATCGCACAATATACTCGGTTAATTATAGATACATGTTAAACGGTTATTTTGTTTGTGTTACAGGCAGAAGAGATGGCTCAAACATTTAGACAAAGAATAGCTGAAGCAGAAGCAATGGCTCGTGCGGACATGCTTAAGTTCCAGCCCGAGGTATGTGTATCCTTTTACTCTCATTCATATAAATTCGCCTAAAGTCCCAATCAGTAATTATGTTCCATAGAGAGCATATAAAAACCTTTCAATG
Organism: Artemisia annua; assembly: GCA_014162995.1. Lineage (NCBI taxonomy): Eukaryota > Viridiplantae > Streptophyta > Magnoliopsida > Asterales > Asteraceae > Artemisia > Artemisia annua. Next base: position 146,629 of record LBNU01030700.1, on the reverse strand, counting down.
TGTTGCCAAACCCTCAAATGCTAACAAGGTTGTGAGCCAAACTACCCTTTCGGCCATTTGTTGTAAATTGCATCAGGAGAGGAGAATAACCGTTGGAGTTTGGAATTTGTGTTTACTACTAGTTTTTTTAACTCAGTTACCTTGTCTGAAATTTGCATAAAAAGACAAGAATGTCTCGGCTTTTATAAAAGTCCCCTTACGGTTACTTAAGCATTTCCTTGGAGGCGCTAAGTGTTCCCCTATCTATTATTTGATTGGTTAGGGCCACTTGATGGGTAACTTGAGCTTAAGCATCCCCCGCCTCTTTGATTAGCTACTAATTGTTAATTTCAGCATAAAAGTACAACAACACGTGTACTTATCATTGGAAGTTTATGACATGCATATTTAGATGGAGCAATTGTAATGTAAGTTGGCTTAAAAGGTTGACTGGTTCCTCTAGATAATTCCATGGCTTTGCGTAACACTTTTGGGTTATACTGCTTCATTTTTAAGAATTTGTTTTGGTAGATTATTCATTTACGACATCTAATAACAACCTAGTAAATATTGGAACTTCCAACATAACGAAAATTGACTGGTGCTTAGTTAGATATCTAGCAACTTTCTTGATATGGCCAAGTGTGGTAGAACCTCTCAACCAAATTTGTTGATCTGAATCCCTTACCTTTCTATATCTTAATTATGTAATTAACTTATTTGATGTTCATGTGATTATTAAAACCTTATTTTGTTATAACGTCTGCAGAGTGGGGTGACATTGAACTCAGATGGTATGTTAGCTGCGGTGACCGAAGATCTGCCTGCAAAGAGTTCGGATTTAGATGATATTCCCAATTTCCCTTGGTAGCTGAAGAGTAGCAGAAAACTAACCGAACCTCCTATTATTTGATGTAAAGTAGTATTCTGATTGGCACTTGTCGTAACGAATATGTTAATTCTGTTCATCATTGAAAGGGGGTAAATTTCTAATCAAAATGTCGTATTTAGCCTATTTACTTCAAAGATCGATTGTGATTCTCTCAAGTTGATGCTAAACATGACCCGGCGTGTTGTCTCAGATACAAAATAGTAGACCCCTTGTAAGACCAACTTGGGTCCTTTGGTAGTCATGCTGTTTTAAGCATCTCCTAATTTCAGTTACCTTATGCAATATCTAAATTAAGCATTACCAGAAAGAATCGTTGTCGTTGTAATACGTAGAGCGTATAACTTTTTATGAAAGCAAAATTAAACTATAGCCAGCGTTTTCAGGTTAATTCAACCTGTCGGCATAAATCTTGATTGGGATGAATTTTCATTACAAGTATAAAGTTGAATGGATTGGACGGGCATAAAACCATGTATCTACCATTCTCAAACATAATGCAAGAAAGCTTGTAAGAGCTTATGATATGCCACATTCATGAGACAAGGCAACACGATATTCATGGTTCACACTTCACAGAGTACAAGAAACTTTACTCAACTCTGATTGCTATCAATAGTACATCAAAACCAGTTGAGTGCAGGGGCATTTAAGTGAAGCCAACAACCCGAGGCAAATCATATAGTCAAAGTCATAACCTTTGTGACTGTTGTCTTAGCTATAAGCTTTCAGAAAGACCATATTGTAATTGCAAAACTACAAAATGAAACCAACACTCTTTGCCTCAATTTCAACAGTAACAATGTAATTCTGAAAGTGGATTTCTGCAAGTATAGTGATTTCATTAAGAAAGCCAAGCAAGTAACCACTAGAATGTCATTTTTATATAATAATTCCCCTCCATGACTATCTGCAGAGAGCTTGCTTCCCAAAATTGTATAACTCGTGCTCAATTCTGTATTTATACACTCGACTCACATTTACAGTAACAATGATCAAAAAGAACGACACAAACAAAGATGAAACTTCTTAGGTTTGTTTGCTGGCGGCTTTCTTTCCTTTCTTTTGCTTCTGCTTCAGTTGACTGAGACCAGCTGCAGAGATTTTGACGTTTCCAATTATTGCAGCCATAAGCTCAGGGTCTGTACATGCCTTCATCAACTCTTTTTCTCTTTGAGATGCTTCCGTCATGTGACCAAACAAATTCATTGCCATTTTTGCAGCTACAAACCCAAACAGAAAATAATGTCATACGAAAATACAGAAGCAGAGGCCATTTCTTTACTTGGAGATTTGATCCTAACATTTCGTTTCCAATTTATCATAAATTTTGTGTTTTCTGACGTGTAGATGCTTTTGTAATATGAAACTTATATTAGGCTGAAGGCTGCTTAATTATTAGAATTCGGAATAAGTGAATAGAGTACCTTTTCCTTTCTTTGTTGTTCCAGGGATTATCTTGACACGATATTTATATGATTGTAAGGCAGTATAAGGAGCACAGACAGGCACCGCATACAATAGGATGTCATTTGGAAGAGGATTCCCTGTCAGATAATCCACATCTGTTAATTTCTCTTTCTCATCTTCACCAATTTCCTTTATATCATCTTCTTCCATTGCTATCTTATCAGCTTCATTGAGAGTATCATCATCTCCATGCCTGCCATTAGCACGCTCCTGCACAGCTTCATCTGCACGTTCTTGACAATCTTTAGCCAGATGCCCCTCCTTTTTACATTTGTAACACCTTTTTGGAGCAGGAACTGCGTAAAAAATCAACAAATTAGTTTAAGACAGCCAAATAGCATACTCGCAGGTCTGTATGAGGGTAAGCAAAAACGTTGAAAGTAGTAGCATGAAATACGATGATTTTCATAAAAAGAGGTGATACATATTATAATAGAGGTGATACGTACCACCGCCAACAGATTTCAACTCGTCACCAGCAATTACTGGTTCGCTTTGAGGCTCTTCTTCAATCACTTTAGGTCTGCCAGCAGACTGCAACCAATACGATAGTAAGCACATACTTATTACAATCCAAATCAAAAGTCGCCCAGGGAATTTTAATTATAAAGAAAAACTGGGGCAACTTAAGCATGCAAAGACACTAAAATGAACTCACAATTAGAAGCCTTTAAAAAATAAAGATAGATGACGAAGTAAAATTTATTTTAAAAAGGTTCATACAATGCATTACAAGAATACTTACCGCAAGTAAAGTCATTCGAATTTTCCTTTCTTCTTCATCTTGATCAGCATATTTTTCTTTCATCTTCTTAAGTTTACTCTTCTGGCCACGGCTGACTTTTCCCCCACCTTCAACCTTTGAGCTCTGAGCATCTTTTGGTTCCACCACTTTAACCTTCTTCTTTTCCGCAACATTTTCTTTCACCTTACCAGCATCTCCGACTTCACCATGAGTTTGGCCTTTCTTGAGCTTTTTTCTTTCAGCTTTGGAAATATAAGGTTTCTCCCTCACTGATGTTCCTTTTTTCTCCTCGTTATTATCCTCGTATTCATCTGCTGCTTGTGAAGAAGAAACATGAAGGCCATACTTTTTAGCAGCTGGTCCAAGCTCAAGAGCTCTATCCAGGAGATCCTCGAGTTCAGTTGCAGCAGATGTCTCCAATCCGTTATCAACATTGCCACTCCGAGTAGCCTCCTCTTCAACAGCAGAAACTTCTCTTGAATTGATAATATCAGAGGAGGAGCTAACTTCATGAGTGGTGCCGGCTTCAGAGGATAAGTTTTCTGGTTTTTGGTTATCTGCTGATGAATCCAAAACGTTTTCTAGAGATTTTGTATCTGGTTCTTCCTTCTCAGAATCAGAATCAGATAACTCCTTAAAGGTCTCGGTGTCTTGAGATTCAATAAATCCTTCTTCCTCTTCACCCCTTACTCTCCTTTCATTGAGATGTGACCCTAACGAAGTCTCATCTAAGCGGAATAATATCCCGAATCCCATTATTAGAGGATGGGGAGGAAGAAAGTTTTTCTTCCCTCTGATCATGAAACTACCAACAGTAAGATATTCCCCAGTAGGAGCAGTTTTGCTCACCTGCTGAGGATATACCCACCATGCACTAGTAACAATCTTTGAGTTCCATGCTTGGCTGTGACACACCTACACGGTAGCAGTAGTAACAAGATAAAGAGACCCATATTAACAATAACAATAGTGAAGAAGAAATCAATACCGACTTACAGTGAAAGATCCTGCTTGATTCAGTGTAAGAGGGGGTACAGGGTTATCAGGCTTGTGATTCTTAATCACCGTACTAGAAGCTCCATGTAGTTCTGCATGGACATACCTGTTCATCATCAACCCATTTATTAATATCACAGTGAAATGTTATCACCAAATAGCATAGGTAATACTACCAAATAATGAGAGCCGAAAGAAAATGCATCCAAAAAATAACCCCAGAAGAGAGGCTTGATATATTTAATTGCACTTCACTACAACCATTAAGCAGAACAAATGGAATGATGCCGAACTGTAAAATTGAAAAATAAAAAACTAAGCTCCTAAGAACAATAAAAAACTAAAGATATGGGGGGCATCATTCATATATTCTATCCATATTACTGTCTTGTCCTGAGTAATGATTCATGACATTTCTGGGGATATGGCAAACTAAAATTCAAAAAAAGGAGCAGTGTATCTACTGGAATAAAATATAGAAGTATCGCTTTGCAGTGCCAATCATTCCGTCAAAAGAAAACCCCCAACATACTGGCTACGCGTACAAGTGAATAACTTTACAGCATTACAAGCGGTCAAGATCTTAAACCAATGTTACATTTTATCTAAAAAAATTGCAAGTTATGATGCAGATTTAACACAACAAGAACCAAGGTATTTCTATCTAGCAAAGCTACTTCTTATCCTTTCAGATCATTTCTCTCTAAAATAAGAAGCAATGTATTTCTATCTAGAGGAGGGACCTGACATGTTTTGCAATGATTAAATTTAATTATTGTCCATGACATAAAGGACAAACAGTAAAGCACTAAGGTGCACCCAGTTAAAAGTTACAAATGGCAATATGCACTCACAGATCTCCTTTTGACATGTAACGCTTGACTATCATCTCGTTTTGTTGAGCATCCCGTCCACTGATAACCAAATAATTTTCACTGCTGATAAACCAATTGAACTTTTCGAACCAGTGCACTTTTCGTATATGTGAAATGGAAGCAACAGTTTTTTCCTGAAAATTTGACCAAAGCATATTTAGCAATTTCAGCATTGAAACATTCAAGCTGTCTATAAATCATCTACCCAACATAACAAAACCTAAATAGTGAGAAATGGCTGATTTATCACCTATGCATTCAACTAAAAACTTGATGTGAAATTACCTTAGCGAGTTGCTGGCGAGTCTTCTTTTCAGCAGCCTTAAAGGCCTTTGCATGAGCTGTAACAGTCTTTTCTTGTTTGCTCTCCTGCTTCTTCTTTTGCTCATACCACCATCGTGCATTGGCATGAGCAGAGAGTGCTATATCAACTACAACCTAGAAAAAGAATAACATGCACTCACAATTTTAGCCTAGAAGTAAAGTATAATGATATTGAAGACAAAAGATGCAAAGTAACAAGAAATAGGAAATGAAATGTTAAACAAAGCATATATATCTCCAAATAATGTAAATAATATGAAAACCCCCGATGATTCTTCTTTTGAAACTTCTAAACAGTTACTGGTGACTAAACTACCACAGGTATGCATGGATAAAAATAAAAATTTGGATGATAAGAAGTCCAAGTAAAACACCTTTTCAACGGGTTGCGTAATTTCATCATCATCCATTTCATCGAGATTGTTACTCAAAAGAAGACTCATGGAATTTTTTTCAAGTTGTAGTTTGTCAATAAGCCCTGCAACAGGATTTCCAGATTTCTTCTCCTCTTTCACCATGCGAGTTAAATCATCCCAACTCATACCACTCGCANGCAATGATTAAATTTAATTATTGTCCATGACATAAAGGACAAACAGTAAAGCACTAAGGTGCACCCAGTTAAAAGTTACAAATAGCAATATGCACTCACAGATCTCCTTTTGACATGTAACGCTTGACTATCATCTCGTTTTGTTGAGCATCCCGTCCACTGATAACCAAATAATTTTCACTGCTGATAAACCAATTGAACTTTTCGAACCAGTGCACTTTTCGTATATGTGAAATGGAAGCAACAGTTTTTTCCTGAAAATTTGACCAAAGCATATTTAGCAATTTCAGCATTGAAACATTCAAGCTGTCTATAAATCACCTACCCAACATGACAAAACCTAAATAGTGAGAAATGGCTGATTTATCACCTATGCATTCAACTAAAAACTTGATGTGAAATTACCTTAGCGAGTTGCTGGCGAGTCTTCTTTTCAGCAGCCTTAAAGGCCTTTGCATGAGCTGTAACAGTCTTTTCTTGTTTGCTCTCCTGCTTCTTCTTTTGCTCATACCACCATCGAGCATTGGCATGAGCAGAGAGTGCTATATCAACTACAACCTAGAAAAAGAATAACATGCACTCACAATTTTAGCCTAGAAGTAAAGTATAATGATATTGAAGACAAAAGATGCAAAGTAACAAGAAATAGGAAATGAAATGTTAAACAAAGCATATATATCTCCAAATAATGTAAATAATATGAAAACCCCCGATGATTCTTCTTTTGAAACTTCTAAACAGTTACTGGTGACTAAACTACCACAGGTATGCATGGATAAAAATAAAAATTTGGATGATAAGAAGTCCAAGTAAAACACCTTTTCAACGGGTTGCGTAATTTCATCATCATCCATTTCATCGAGATTGTTACTCAAAAGAAGACTCATGGAATTTTTTTCAAGTTGTAGTTTGTCAATAAGCCCTGCAACAGGATTTCCAGATTTCTTCTCCTCTTTCACCATGCGAGTTAAATCATCCCAACTCATACCACTCGCAAGAGCTACTCGAACAGCCATGATAGCTGCATCCACATCTTCCAAATTGTATTCTATAAGTTCTGCCATTGTGACAGACCGATCTACTTCTTTCTTCAGTATTTGCACTCTGTTCTCCTGTAACATAAACTTTAAATAAGCTGAACAGCATTGATGATTTTTATTTAACTACATATCCTACATGTAATATTGCCTTCACTGTTAGGCTGTTGATATATGCTTATCTGACTGAGAAGAGGTTATAGGTTTGGTTGGTTTAAGGTTATATCATGCCTCTCTAAACTTTGTAAATTCAGAATAAAGTTTAAATGTTTAATCTTTTAGTATCGAGCATAGGTTAAAAAGAGTACACCATAGATTTTTTGCCACCACTTCTGCTTTCATTTATCCCTCATCATTTGTGTAGCAAAAAGAAGCTTTCAACTTATTATTCAACAAATCAAACAGATTTAGAAATTACATAGTTGGACTTTTATAACATAGCTAGACACAACCAACAGAAAAAGGAGTCATAACTTCATCATCAGCCAACAGTAAAAGGATTTATAACCTCATCATCTCATCCGAAGGATGCAAACGAATGTAGAGACTTGTAAAAACTGGGAAAATGACCCTCGCATGAAAACCAATTCCAAGCTTTTACATTCAAAATAGAAGCTTGTTGCCAGCACAATTTATGAAGATAATGGGAAAGCAACAGAGGAGGATAATAACAGAATCTACATGGATAGACTAAGACCTGATCATTGCGAATTTTGGAGAGCTTCTGCATTGCATTACTCTCTTTTGCTTGCTGTTGTACTTCAGATCGTTGGCTCTCAATTTTACTATAGAATTCATCCAATGCAGCATCAAATGTATCAAATTTCACGTTCACCCTCGAGCTGAACTGATTTAACAGTAACGGGCAGAACTCGTCATAAATCTGCAAAAGTAGATCAAAGTTACAAAGTATGCCAAGACTAAATGTAGACGAAAGCTCGCGTTATTACCAACAAAAAAAAGTAGTACATCATTGATGTTTTAGACTTCTATCATGCATCTAAAATGTGTTCAAACGCAGAGAAGGTTGTAAAACTGAAAGAGAGGATCAGGGTTACTGAAAGGGCTGATTATTTGTATGACAACACATAACATAAAAATAAAATAAAAATGATATAAAGCCATTTTTACAAAAAGATAAGGCTAGGAGCATGAGTTTATTTATATAATAAAGATAAACCTGTCTAGATAGCAATAGACTTGCATTTCGCATCACTAGGTTATCGACACCCCTACCATTCTAATGAAACATCACTTTAGACTTATCAATTAGATTTATCATTAATTCTTTATAGCTTAAAGGAAATTGTGGAAACAAGAGATTTCACCGATGTACCAGTACCACAAACAAAATTATAGTATAAAATAGTTGTTAGTAGCTATTTATTTGATAAAGTTATTATAAACAATGCTTATAGACAACAATGTAACCTGATCGGTGACGGATGATTCAACAGGGACTTGATCCTTCCCAATTTTCTTCTGCTGCATTAAGATGTATCCTTCTGGAACTTTGGTACCTGATATAACATCCTCCAGCCAGTCCTCGAACCTCTTCACAGCTTCAGAAAGAGCCTGAATGCTACTATCATCCAATTTCAGGTCCTTGGAAACTTTCAAGTTCGGAGTTAGGCCAGCATCCAATATAATATGTTCTGATAGTGCTGGTCCGTAACCTAAAGCCTCCCCAAGAACAGCCTTTAATGTAGCTTGCTTCGCATGGGCATTATCCTTCTTTTTACTCGTATCATTAGGCTTCACAGCTTTGCCTTTGCCCTTCTTTGCTTGTGGTGCAGCAAGAGCAGGTGTTTCATTTCCACCTGTGATATCTTCCACGTGTTCATTTTCTTGATTGTTGAAGGATGTAAGAGTTGCTTGTAACTTTGCACCATCAGTCCGCTCGAAGACTCTACACATTTCAACTGGATAATGATGGCGAGCCATGATTGCAAGTCCTTTATCATCATCCCTGAATCAAGTTTAGTGACGTAGTGTTATAATTATAGAAAGGGGCACAAGCCTAGGAACAAATGAAATGAGGGTCAATTGTTTTTGGAAAGTAAGATAACTAAATGGTTGATGCTTGATCACACAACCTCAAGTTTTATTAAACTATTGATAGAGGAACTAAAGACATGTAAACTGTTGATATAGAAAAATAGCAAGACAAAGAATAAAAACACATGATTATAGATTTGGAACCTGTGGGACCGCAGAAGAGTCAAAACCATAAAGTCTGGATCAGTGAGGATTATGTTCCCTTGTGCATATAGCTCCAATATAATGTAGTACGCATTAGCACCAACACCAAATTGAAAGAGAATTATCTGCTCAGACGAAGAGGTTAATCAGAAACTTGACAACACGTAATTCGGTTATGAATGAAGTCAAAATGTAGGCATGAACCAATTTTTACCCGATCATATCCAAGCTGCCTTACATCCTCAAGCCTCCTCGTTCTTATGTGTTTTCGCAGCTTAAGAGTGAACCCAGACGGAGTATTACTTTTATCTCTGCAAACATTTTAGAAAGTAAGGGACAAAATATACCCTTTGATACATTTTTACAAACAGATCTATCCAGTTACAGCTTATGACCATCTCTTGAATACACAGACATATCCATCTCCTTCTCTTAGATAACTTAACTTGTTTTCAATTATAGACATGCTCTGTTATTCAGTGTGTGTAGTCAAGTTGATCGATATGAATACAGGTCATTATAGTAAATGCAAAAAAGCAACTGCAGTAAAGTGCTACTACACATGACTTCACAGCAGTTATAAACAAGTTACATTCGTCATTTATGATTTGAACATTTCAATCTGCATAACAAATACCAATAATAGGTATCTGTTCCACATGAAGATATATGGCACCACATTTCTTCTAGAATATGCAACTACCCTAAGAAGAAGACCTTCAGTTTGAACCTTTGGTCATGGCCATTCACAGGTGACTTTTTTAGTAATATTTACTCACAACTATCAGCTAGAGATTGTTGTTACCCAAATCTAATGACTCCTAGTGCAACCCATCTAAGGAAAACTACGTCCACTACAATCCAGTATCTATAGATTAATTCACAAGCTTAAAAATAAAAAGACAGAAAATACAGCTAGTTGACGTATGTTGACTTACTAAAGAAGGTGAGCGCCATAGTTTCAACTTTCAAAAGATTTGGAAAATCGGGATACGACAAAAATGCTTGTCAATTCTTATTCACAAACTAATTTGCACGCAAACACATATTTCATCCCATCACTTATGGTTAAAAATTGCGCTTGGTTACACATCCTAGTTGACTCAAGCCATTGTATCAGACCAACCGTTCATTTACAAAATTTATGGTGTCCGAGTATGCTATGATAGGATTGTGATATCAGAGTTAACCTTCAGCTGCCTTGCAACCCATGTCCCCTGTTTACAAATCTCCCAACCGCTTTAATCCACGCCAACCCTAGAACGACATGTTTAATGGAAAACTGTGTTTAGACCCAGCCCTAGCCCGTTTATGCTATTGTCTAGCCAAAATTGTCACCCGTACTTGTTTATCCATAGAATTAAAACATATGTACATCTTGTGGATATATTGTTGCATTGCAGATCGACGTGCTTACTGTGTCAATTATGGATGCTCAGTTAAGTTTGAGAAACTATTCAATGTGCCAACAAAACATCTAAAATGATTACGCTACATCTGTATGACTATTGGTGTGTTTGGCAGACAGCTTTTGAGAGCATTTTAGAGCCATTAGCATTTAGCATTTAGCATTACAAAGCTCGTTTGGAAGAAAGCATATAGCATTTATAAAATTATAAAAATGCTAGTTTCTCAATGCTCATTGAATAAGCATTTAGCATTACGTCATTTTACACATTAAAATTACAGCCACACCTTACTGATAACTGCTAGTTTCAACAAACACACCCTATATCTATATACTCTATCACATATCCCCAACCAAAAAAAAAAAAAAAAAAAAAAAAAAAAAAAAAAAAAAAAAAAAAAAAAAAAAAAAAAAAAAAAAAAAAAAAAAAAAAAAAAAAAAAAAAAAAACTATTCGCCGCTACAGGTACCACACTAGTGTCGACTAATGAGTAATCTCTTATAACATATCATATTATCATGTTACGCCTAATAAAATAGTTAGTTATTCAAATTCGAGAAAGGAACAGAACAAAGCCGAAAGTGAGTATTCTAAAACATAAAATGATTACGCTACATCTGTATGACTATATCTACACTCTTATCACATATCCCCAACCGCAAAGAAACTATTCGCTGCTACAGGTACCACACTAGCATCAACTAACGCGTAACCTCTTAAGTTTTATCCTATCATCTAAAACCATAGCCTCTTATCACATATCATGTTACGCCTAATAAAAACATAATGCAAATAAACGAGTTTTTCGTTATTCGTTACCGAATATAATCGGTAGTATGCAAGCGAACACCGCTCTCCATCAACAACAAAACCTTCTCACTCTCACCAGATTCAGTTACTCCACTGCTATTCATCAATTTAAACACGTATGTCTGCAACACCATCAATTCATCATCATCATCATCATCATCATTATAATCATTATTATTATATAAAACATATATATTTAAAATAGGGTTTGAAAAAATTGACCTTAGGCGAAAGATCGTAGACGTTAGAACAACGCATTCCGATTAGGCGACGTAAGCATTTGACCTCGGCTGCCACGTCAGCCGTGTTCATCCGCACCTTCACCATGGTTGGTTGATTGATTGGTAACTTGTTGTTCAAGGAATGTGAAAGAGAGAAGAAGAGAGTGTTTGTGAGGTTTAGGGTTTGATGGATGGGTTTATTTTTATATTTTAGGGGTGTATCGAGTGTTAGAAGACATATGTAAATGAGTTTAGCGGGTGTTTGTTTTATGAGCTTATTATTTGATTTCGGCTTCTATAAGCTTTAACAAGTAGTGTACACCCGCACTTCGTTGCGGCACGTAGCTTTTGATTTTATTATTACTATTATTTTTTTCTATAGTTCTTCGGTTGGGCCAACAAAACAGGGAAGTAGCAATGTAGAAGGAAGCCCAAAAGAAGCCTAGAGTATTTGCAATATTATATTAGTTTGGGCCAAAAAGGCAGGAAAGTAAGAGTATCTGCAATAAGAGCCGGGCTTTTTCTTTTGCGTTTTTTTTACATTATTAAAACGTTTTTGTGGACACGGTGCCCTATACCTCCGTGTATAGTATATAGTAGGGAATTTTTTGGCTTATTCTAAGATTTATTAGGTTATATTATATTATAATAAAGTAATATAAGCACACAAATATTAAAATAAGCCAGAAAATTAGAGCTTATAAAATATAAGCAAAGAAGAAACACTTTTAAACATTTATGACGCTATGCATAAGATGTACCTGCCATTCTTTTGAGCTCCATCAATGAACTTGGTAGCATAATAATACCTCCAGCTAAACAAGTTTTTTTCCGTGAGAAGCCCTTTGTAGATATGAACCCTAGGCACAAAAAGCCGTTGTGGAACTCGGTGCCCGACCTCAGTTTTGTCCACGATATCCATCAAAGGGGTTTTTCCTTTTGAGTCACTGGTATTCGGGTCACCCCTTGCTTTAATAAGTTCATCAAGAGAAGCATCATTGCTTGTGCTAGCAGGCAACTCCCCCAAGTTTGTAGCTTCGGGCTTGTTGTGTTTCTGTAAATTACAATCAATGCTTCAAAACACTTGCATAGCGTGCATTTTCAAAGTGATTATGTAATACTCGATCATAATCATAATGAGATAATCCATAGTAATAAAATGAATAGTATAAAAAATGTGTTTCTATCATTTATACTTATATAATTAGATAACCATTTGTCTGAGTCAATGGAAAAGGCTGATTATTTAAGAAGGTAAAGTAATGAAGTCGATAAATCAAATCCAAACACCCCCGATTAGAACTACAAATTAACCAAACCTGGTGAAAGTTGTTGAGAATGGAATTATTGTCTGGCATGTTGGCTTGCATTGCTTTAGTTAAAGCAGTCAGGGGCGGAGCTACAACTGAGCCACCTGTGGCATGTGTCACATACGGTTGTGGTCGACGAAGTGCAATTTATATGTAGCAATTTTTCGTTTCTTTGAAGTGCTACACTCATTTTGGGAAAAGTGCACATAAATTATCAAATATAAGAGGGAAAAGTGTTTTTGAGTTTTGATTTTGAAGAAAGAAAAAAAAAGATCGATACACCATGTAGAAGATGAGTAGATGACATGAGGTAGAAGATGATGTGAGTTAGAAGATGTACTTTTATATTTTTTTAGTGTTGTCATTTAGTTGCTTACTGTAAATCAAATACTCGTAGTTTTTTAATGTTTGTCCTTTAGTGTTCATCTTTTACCGTAGTTGGTATGGGGTAGTGTTTTTATCCTTTGGTAAGTTATTTGTGTCATCTTTTAATTAATTTGTATCATAGCTCTTTTCTTAAGCACGGTCTCTGAACTCTTGGTAATTAATCTATGATATTTGAGTATGACGTTAAACAAACAACAAATCAGATAAAGTATTCCCCTTTTCAAATATATATAATTTATAATATCACATTTGGATAACTCGAATCAAAGAATTAAAATCACAAGAAACTAGTTTTTACCAAACATACTAAAATTAAGAACCATCGCCGAAGCGAAGCGAGCCGAAATCGTGCCACACACAATTTTAAATCCTAGATCCGCCACTAAAAGCAGTCTTTTTGAATTGCAAGACTTGGGTCACGGTCCTGGTTCAGTATGTATAAGGTTGTGGCTGACAACAAAATACACCAACTTCACCAAACATGTCATTGGGATGCAAAACACCATATACTTGTTCTTTTCCCGCCGGATCACACTCTATTTTATCAACTTCACCCGAATTTATTAAGTAGAGATACTCAGGCTCTTCATTGTTAAGTATTACATCCTCTCTTGGAGGTATGTATTCAAACGTCATATCGGCAACCTGTTATTCAAATAGCAACAAAGGAAATTACTTCAATGGGTCATGAGTATGCGCATAAGGCACAAACAAAAGGTGAGTATATTGTAACAATTATACAAGTGTTTGATCCATGTGGTAAACGAGTTTTTTTATTAAGGAGGTTCTAGTAATGATATGGTTTACAGTAATAGAGTTGTTTAGTGAGCAGAATGGTTAATCAAAAGAAACATGAAGAAATTTTTGATGGAAACTAAACTAAGATTCACAAAAGCCCTTTATTTAGGAGGTACTACTTCATTTCCTTTGTGATTTCTAGTAGTACGTATCACAAGCATACCTTGTTTTATAGTACTAAAAAATTTCACTCACTTATCAAATATTGAATAAATTTTTGATGGAAACTAAACTAAGATTCATATAACATTTTATCAATACACAGTTCCTAGATGCTTGGTAGCTTTAAAATCTAACAATGTTTTGAAATTCTAATTTACACATTTGACTTGAAAAAAGGTTAAGATTTTTTTAAATCATAATACATACCAGAAGCAAGAGAGTTTCTCTGCTTACGCCGCTGAATAAATAGACCCTTTCAACAGTTGGCAAATACAAATGTTGTCTAATGCTTTTTCGTAATATGCTTGGATGCTGCTCAATTAGTTGTTCTTCTTGATTTAAACGATCGGCTTCAAATCTCAAACATGTGGATGTCGTTATCCACTCTTTAAGCCTTGTAGGTAGGTTGTTTCGGATCATGAACCTTGATGTTGTCTTAAGATCTTTTCTCTACAATGCAACAAAAATAGTTTGTTATCCACATGAACCTTATAACAATTATGGTTAATCAAAGAAACATGATATGTAACATGTAAACAACTCGTGTTAATTTTTAAAAAGAATTAAGCGCTTACGAATTCCTTGATGGGTATGCCTTCTAGAACTAAATCGGAAATGTTCCCAGCGACGTAAGCAACGAAGAAAAAACTTAAGAGCATGTAGATTGAAGAAAACAGCTTCTCGATTGCATTTTCAACATGGAGATCGCCATAACCAACGGTTGTAAAGGTGGTCAGATACCAATATATAGCAGAACCGTACCGAGTGTAAAGATCTAGTTCCACGCCATCGGGTTTTATTGAACTGATCCATGCCTTTTCTTGATACGGATTCACCGCTGCTAGGAAGTAGTATATGCAACAAGCAAAATGTACGTAAAATGAAGTCCCCTGTCACAAACCCCACAACATGTTTAAACATAAGTGCAGATTAAACACAACAATAAAAAGGATATTTTGATGAAGCAAAGTTGTGATTTGTTAACTTACACAAGCAAGCTTGGCTAATCTGACCCAGAAATATCTGCAATGTATGTCCTTTCTATGATTTCTTGATTTAGGTTATGGGTGTTCAAAAAATATCCGTATTCGGATATCCGAAAACTTGAATAATTTATTAAAAAGTTGGGTTTTATGAAAAGACAGTTTTGAAACTCATATAAAAGTGTTTCAAAAATTATAGATATGGATATTCCGATATATAAACTATTATCCGAAATTTCGGATATCCGAATTAAAAAAAACTTAGATAAAATATTATGTCTAACATAAAACAATCATTGCAAATTTTGGATACCCAAATTTATGATATAGCTAGTTTTGACAAGTCCCTTAAATTATTTAAATTAACAACAAAAAAACATTGTCAAAAATGTCTCATTTCATATTTTCTCTTTAGGCCTAAAATAACCTTCNCACATAACATTTTATCAATACACAGTTCCTAGATGCTTGGTAGCTTTAAAATCTAACAATGTTTTGAAATTCTAATTTACACATTTGACTTGAAAAAAGGCTAAGATTTTTTTAAATCATAATACATACCATAAGCAAGAGAGTTTCTCTGCTTACGCCGCTGAATAAATAGACCATTTCAACAGTTGGCAAATACAAATGCTGTCTAATGCTTTTTCGTAATATGCTTGGATGCTGCTCAATTAGTTGTTCTTCTTGATTTAAACGATCGGCTTCAAATCTCAAACATGTGGATGTCGTTATCCACTCTTTAAGCCTTGTAGGTAGGTTGTTTCGGATCATGAACCTTGATGTTGTCTTAAGATCTTTTCTCTACAATGCAACAAAAATAGCTTGTTATCCACATGAACCTTATAACAATTATGGTTAATCAAAGAAACATAATATGTAACATGTAAACAACTCGTGTTAATTTTTAAAAAGAATTAAGCGCTTACGAATTCCTTGATGGGTATGCCTTCTAGAACTAAATCGGAAATGTTCCCAGCAACGTAAGCAGCGAAGAAAAAACTTAAGAGCATGTAGATTGAAGAAAACAGCTTCTCGATTGCATTTTCAGCATGGAGATCGCCATAACCAACGGTTGTAAAGGTGGTTAGATACCAATATATAGCAGAACCGTACCGAGTGTAAAGATCTAGTTCCACGCCATCAGGTTTTATTGAACTGATCCATGCCCTTTCTTGATATGGATTCACCGCTGCTAGGAAGTAGTATATGCAACAAGCAAAATGTACGTAAAATGAAGTCCCCTGTCACAAACCCCATAACATGTTTAAACATAAGTGCAGATTAAACACAACAATAAAAAGGATATTTTGATGAAGCAAAGTTGTGATTTGTTAACTTACACAAGCAAGCATGGCTAATCTGACCCAGAAATATCTGCAATGTATGTCCTTTCTATGATTTCTTGATTTAGGTTATGGGTGTTCAAAAAATATCCGTATTCGGATATCCGAAAACTTGAATAATTTATTAAAAAGTTGGGTTTTATGAAAAGACAGTTTTGAAACTCATATAAAAGTGTTTCAAAAATTATAGATATGGATATTCCGATATATAAACTGTTATCCGAAATTTCAGATATCCGAATTAAAAAAAACTTAGATAAAATATTATGTCTAACATAAAACAATCATTGCAAATTTTGGATACCCAAATTTACGATATAGCTAGTTTTGACAAGTCCCTTAAATTATTTAAATTAACAACAAAAAAACATTGTCAAAAATGTCTCATTTCATATTTTCTCTTTAGGCCTCAAATAACCTTTAGACGACTCTGATACCATCATAATCATATTTACACAATTTCAATGTACACATAAAGATACACAATTTAGAGACAAACATCGGGTGCCGATTATTTCAACGTATACATGCTACAAGAAAATAATTCATATATGTAGCTATCATGGTCAACTAAAATTTTTGAACCAAATGGTTCGTAGCAAATAGTGTGTGACTGTGTGTATCATGCACACATAGCATCACTTCAACCTTATACGTGTATTTTGATCTTTTAAATCTTCTTTACCAATTAAGTGTTAAAATATCGATCCTATCCACATTATTGGAGTCTTTTAAAAATTTCCCGTTTGAAAACTTTAATTCTTTCTCCTAAATAGGCTCAAGAATCTTTTAAGGAGCTGACACAATCACATGATTTTTTTTAAGTTATATAAGCCTAGTTCAGTCTTCATCGCCTCGTACAACTATTATGATCAAAAGAATCGTGGCCTTCAAACGCATATTGATTATTACACAAATATATAGTGACTTATCTACCTTCTATTATAAGCAAGGAGGTTTCTAACATAGTTAAGCTCACGTATACACTCAGAAAAATGATAAGTGTCCTCACATATTGCTTTGATAGTGCGACAAGTGTGCTTATCCATAGACTAACAACATTAGTGTATAATATGAGTCATTTTCACTTATTTTAAAACTATTTCACATATTTTCTTCTTCTTCTTTCTTCACTTTATATTTTGAATGTATCCACAATATGCTTAACAATTCTAGCTCATTCGAGGTTGAACTTTTAGATTTTCACTTTTGCATTTGTTTACTTTTGATTGTGGACTCTAGAGATTTTGAATGTATATAGATTTTTTTTTTGTTCTTGGTTTACATTTTTTGTGATGCTAAAATAGATGTATGAAAAACATAAATAATGGAGAAACATACATGTTCATGTAACTTTCATTTTTTTTAATGTATGAATATGGTCTATGTACAACTGAGATCTACATACGTTTTGGTCTCATGAATCAACACTATATCATTTGAACATTCTAAGGTTCATTTTCTATAAAATTACAACTATTTTTTTTAAAATTTTGATTTTGTAGGTGGCATTGGACTTAATGTGGGATGATTGTGAAAATTGCAAATATATGTAATTATGTATAGTACATCTTTATGTTTATAAACTAGATTAGATTGAGATTTTGGTTATTACTTGTTATTAGTGGTATTATATGTTTTGTTGGTTTACACAAAATTCAAAGGCACATTTTCTCTTTTTACATTTTTTCTTTGTTTCGAATGATAGGACACCAAAATGTGTTGCAGAAAACAGATGTATGAAAAACGATTTCAATTGGCAAAATTTAAATTTAAAAGAAACAATCAATAAATGAGTTATAATCTGTAGAAAAAATAGCACTTTTTATAAGTGATGTTATTCATGATACTATATATGAAGTGATGGCTATGGGTGTAAAGATGATAGGGTGAAGACATACTAAGTCTAAGTTGGAACTTGGAACTTAATAAAATCGTTATACAACGTAAAAAGTACTATTTATGGGTTTGAGAAAACGAGCTACACATTACATATTTTTGTTATGTTAATTTGTTTTTATCCTACAACAACATTACTTAAAAGTAGTGATACAATATGCTATTCAGTTCACATAACTCAAATATTAATAATTTCTTTACTACATTGTACATGTGATCAACGACATTAATCTTCATGGGCCGTGCTACGGCCTAAATCATACCTAGTTAACATATATACGACAACAACTTGCATATGAATGTTGGTGCATGAGTTGTAAACAATATTTCTTGGGCATTATGCTTTCTAAATCATAAGCTTAATTAGGGCACATAGAATGTGTAATCACTAATAAGAACTAATATATGTCGTTATTAAAGCATAAATTGCCATCGCTAAGAGTCACAACTTGCATAGAAATAAACAATCCGCTAGTTACCGAATGTATCTGGTATAGAAAAACACATGCAATTATCACAAATAGAGTAATTAGTTAGTTCGCGTTATTGGTTACCGAACGTAATCGGTCGTGTGCAAGCGAACACCGCTCTCCATCAACAACAAAACCTTCTCACTCTCACCAGATTCAGTCACTCCACTGCTATTCATCAATTTAAACACATATGTCTGCAACACCATCAATTCATCGTCATTATTATTACTATTATTATTATATAAAACACATATATTTATAAAAAACAGTTAGGGTTTGAAATTGACCTTAGGCGAAAGATCGTAGACGTTAGAGCAACGCATTCCGATTAAGCGACGTAAGCATTTGACCTCGGCTGCCACGTCAGCGGTGTTCATACGCACCTTCACCATGGTTGGTTGATTGGTTGGTAACTTGTTGTTCAAGGAATGTGAAGAGGGCAGAAGAGTGTGGTGTTTGGGAGGTTTAGGGTTTCATGGTTGGGTTTACTTTATATTTTAGGCGTGTGGAGTGTTAGAATAGATATATGGAAATGAGTTTAGTCTAGTTCGAGCTCGAAGGGTATCGCGTCGAGCTCGTGTAAGAGAAGCTCTTTGTTTAAAAAAAGCTCGTTTTGATTTTATTTGTAAAGGTTGAGCTTGACTTGTGAGTTTTTAAAGCATGGGTCGGCTCGTGTATGTATTTTCACTTCCCAAGTTCTTTTAGTAAAAGAAGTAAATATTTTTCCTTTAAAATCATTAAATCATCTTTCTGTTTCATTTTTTTCCTCTTTAACTGATACTCAAGAAACTTTTTTTATTTTACTCCATTTTCTTTAATTTTCTTCATTAAGCTTAAGTAGCTCAAAAGCAAGTAGCCCGATTTATTTAGACTTTTAGCTTTAGTTGAGACTTGAGAGTATGAGCCCGATTTATTTAGACTTTTTAGTTTTAGATGAGATATATTTGAGGTATTAGATATTATAAGAAGTTGTAAGTTTGTCTTTTTAGAAGAGCAAATAATGAGAGAAAGGTGGGTAAAAAATATATGATGTTGTATAGGCTAGTTATCCTTTATAGTCGATACATAGAACTAAAAGAAAAAAAAAATACTAATGGAGAGTTTCTGATATTTAAAAATGAGGTTCTAACGACATCATGTAAAAAGAAGGGTCGTCTAGTCTTGTGTGAACTCATTAGAGCGCATGATAGTGAGGATTTTGTTAGGAGTGACTTGTACAATACCATATTCTATTTTGTGTACTTGTGATTTTTGATGCCTTACATATGAGGTGATAGATTTTCTATATTCCTTTGGTAAAAGAACTAAATTTTTTTCAATATGGCATAGAATTGACAAGAGAAAAGTCAATAAGGACAACAATACCAGTTAGGTAGCATATATATATATATATATATATATATATATATATATATATATATATATATATATATATATATATATATATATATATATATATATATATATATATATACACACACATATATACAGCCGAAAAAATTTGACTTTCCCAGTTAATTTGAATAGAGTTCTTTCTCGGTTAACTTCGTGAACAACTATTTTCTAAAAATTTGGTGTAGCTCATTTTGAAAGAAAGTAGATTTAATTATAAACGAACATTTGGTTGGATCAGAGAAAAAAAGAAAGAATAGTTCAATTAGCTAACCACACCATTCTTTAACTAACCATGAAGAGAAAAAAGCGAATACAACTTATTGTCACGATTTTTATGCCTCGA
The DNA here is from genome assembly GCA_014162995.1 of Artemisia annua. Classification (NCBI taxonomy): domain Eukaryota; kingdom Viridiplantae; phylum Streptophyta; class Magnoliopsida; order Asterales; family Asteraceae; genus Artemisia; species Artemisia annua. Next base: position 126,024 of record LBNU01030700.1, on the reverse strand, counting down.
ATTAACATCTCGAGCGAAAAGGAGATAAACAAGCCTTGTAAAATCATGAAAGCTTCAAATTTTCACGATGAAAATTCAAGAATCATGTAGCTTTGGAGGGAGTAGATTTTAATATTTGAGAATAATTCTTGCTAAGCCCATTGGACTTGAAAATTAATATGTACCCAAAACTGCTTTTAGGGTACGAGCAATTCAAAGCCAATTATATAGTTGCCCACCATATTACAATATTTGTTATATTTGCATAAATAATGAGTATCTTTTAGTTTCTTAAGTTAGAGCCTTAGAGGAGAGTCAGACGTTTATATAATTTTCGATTCGTTTAATACTCTATTTGTCCAATATTATTTTTCACTCAATATTACTTTTCACGAGATAAAAACACAAAAAGAATAATGCGTTTATTATATCTTTAACTTTTACAAGAGTAAAAAAAAACAACTTTACTTAGCATTTTCATTTCAAACTAAAAAAACATTTCAAACTCGTCAATTAACACATAAATCTACACAAAATCTAAGCTAAATTATAATGTTGGGCTTTATTGTTTTCTTGCATTTGGGTCCAAGGAGGGTCCAAAACTCCAAACGTGTAATCTTAAATCAATATATATGTGGTTGCATATCATCTTTTACGCTCTAATGGGGTCATAAACACCCATCATTACAACTTTACAACTTTTGAATTAATAATTTTACCGCTATGCTACTAGTCCATTGGTAAAATGGAGAGTGCATAAACTGGTGATCGTGCATGTAGCAACCCACTAAATTCCCCACTAACTCCCCTAGGTTAGCAAAGCCTTACTAACTTAACTTAGGCCCTCACTAAGCACAAAATAGGTTAGAAATGCCTATAGCTATTTCCCGAGTGAAATTTTTGCTTTACTATATCTCTATGACCTAACTAACCTCTAGACAAGCTCACGTATCCACCTATGCCAACCACCACTATGTTTACTTGATGTAAACATCCCGGTATGTCAAGTCTAGGTTTTAAACACATTTTCACTAAGTAAACTATCACTCTAGTACACTATACTTATCAGAAAACCCTAATTGCACTTATGTGTTTACGGTTATCTTTAAAACCCTAATTGCTTATCTGAACTAGCTTGAAAGTTTTCAAGGCTTAGGTATAAGTTACATTAGCAACCTTAGGATATCTTAGACTCCCTAAACCCTAGTACAAATCCCTAGAACTTAGGTACAAGTCCCATAAGCAAAAAAACCCTAACTAGGTCATAACTTCCCGGAAACTAGGTTAAACTTTCCCAAATCTTTACCATAAGCTACCACCACTTATTATAAGCCTCGTAGGACTTAATATTAGTCACTAAACACTCATAGGACCCTAATCTAGGCACTAAACCGTAGGCTAAACCCTAAACTTTCACTAGACAAAACTAGGATAAAACTAAACCTAACACCTAAACTAAGCTACCATAGCACCTCAAATCTTGCAAGCAAGCACCCTAGCACCTTGTACACCTTCTAGGCATAAGCTAGCAACCAACTAGGTAGCACACAAGTAGGTGCATCACCTACTTGTGTACATTTTTAGTCGTGGCACAACCTTGACCACAAGCCCCTTTCTAGCGCCCCCTACCTAGCTCTAGTTGTTCTTAGTCATCCTATAGACCCTCCACGACATCCCCTAGCTGCCATGAGTCAGCCCCCATCCACGACACCTAGCACACCCTTTTGATACCTAAACCCTCCCCCGACCCTATAAATACCCCATACCACCATCCCTTCACTTCACACATCCCCTCTCTTCTTTACCTACACCTTTCTGTAGTACTAAGTCCCTAAGACCCTTAGAAGTCGAATAGCACAGCCCTAGTCCTTGTCGAGTTAAGTTACTAGTCGAGAAAACCCTAGTTTGCACATTAGGACTCCCACGACATAGGTAAGCCTAACCTTTGATCCTATTAGCTTTAGTACTGACCTAGGATAGTTAGTATATGCCTTAGACCCCATAGGAACTTAAGCTAGAGCCTTGAACCTTTTCATTTAGAACTTTACATTTTAAAACCCTAATCTTGCATAATTATGTGTTTATGTGCTAAATTGCTTTATTATATGCTATAATCTGATTTAAGTGACTTAGTTAAGTATATATTAGTTAAACATAATCTAGGAAACTTAGTTGTTTCATAAAAATATAGTTTACATGAATTTAGGACTAGTTTTGCAATAGTTTTCTTGCATAGGGGTATATACTGTAACTTTATAAAAATAATAAGTTGAGGGACTGTTTTTAACATTTCTTAGAAGTTATAAGTATAAGGACCCTTTTTGCAAAGTTCTAAAACCTTAGGATAGAAAGTAAAATAAGTTACAAACTTAAAAGGACTAGTTTTGCAAATATTATAAAGTTAAGGGTATAAAAGGTAAATATTAAAAGTTAGTGTAGTTTAAGGACCATTTCTGCCATTTCTCTAAAATATATAAGTATAGGGACTAATTGTGTAAAAGTTAGGAAATTATATGCTTAAATGTTATAAGTTTATAAGTATAGGGTAGAAAGTGTAAATATATAAACTTGAAGGGTATAAACGGACTATATTCATATAAGTATAAAACCTATTTTAAGTTAGAAGCATAACACAATACTAGGGAGCTTCATGCGAGGGGTATCATGTGGATACTTCGTTTTGACGAGTTTGCTGGGTTCACGATTTAAAGTGCCCTGGCTCCTCAAACGATTATTACATGACCACTGAGTTATGATGGCCCGAACGGTGTTATGTTATAACTAAACCTAATAACAATATAACTCAATAGTAGGGAGCTTCGTGTGAGGAGTATTAACTTCTGAATTATGATGGCCTGAACGGTATTATGTTGAAAACATAATACAATAGTAGGGAGCTTCATGTGAGGAGTCATATACTTCTGAATTACGATGGCCCGAACGGTTATGTTATATTTAGAAACTTTAAGAGTGATTACTTAAAAACCTAGACTAATACTTGACATACACACACACCTACACTACCCCCAGGATACATGAGTAAGCTGTCTAAACCCCTACCCTACTTACCTTAGACCCAGGTGAGTTTCGTAGCCTCACATCTTTTTAACTTTCACTCTAAATGCTTTATAAACCCTGTGAGGGGGATACATGCTTTAAACCGAATACAAGTCTTTTCTTTGGTTATTGCACGAGTAAACTATCTGCCATCATTACATAACTAAATTCATGAATCTAATCGCTTGGGATATTTTACCCAAGTGAACGCGAATATCGTTGATAGATCTATTGGAGTTTGACAACTCTCGTTGGTTTTCTTGTGTCTTTGGCACCAATAAGTACTATATTTGAACCCTCTCTGAAGGATTAACTTTGGCAAGTTATCCTTCCCGTCCCCTCATGGTTGGTCTGCAGACCTCATGACCCGGACTGTTAACGTGTGGTTCATGAGATCAGTGCAATATATCATTTCTCTCTCTAAAACCTTTCCACACATAGGGTTTCTGCAGAACTCTGTGGAACTTGTATTCACACTACTATCACTAAAACCTATGACTCTCACTCAACCTTCGTGTTGACTCTTTAAGCATGTTATCCTAGGTATATGAGCACTTTAGGAACCCTGGCATGGAGTGGCACTGGACATGAGGACGTCCAGAATAGTTATCATTCATCTTTTGCTTTTAAAACGTATCTTGGAGACCTCTCTTTTGGTAAAAGTACATCTTTTACCGTAAAAACTCTGATGAATAAATGAATGATAACTCCTTTTTTTCAAAAACATCTCTTTTCGAGTCGTTTTCTATTATCTTGTCTTTGTTTCCATGAAGTAATACCCCAACTCTAATCCGCTGCGATCTATGAAAAATGGGGGTGTTACAGTGCAACTCTCTTTGATGATATATATTTAATGTTTTTTAGAGTTATGGAGACTCGGCTCAAACTCGTACATTAGATCTCCCCAAAAACTGGAAAGTGTTATGAATTGTAGAGAATGAGAGATTGAGGAGAAAGCAAATGATTGTTATTAAGTGGTGATCTAAAATCTATACAACTTTACTTAGAAAACTCAGTGGGATAAAAACTTAATGAAGGAAAAAAAGAATGCAGTGTGCATAAATGCATAATACTCTTCCTCAAATTAATGTATATCTTTCGAGCGTCGAAGGCCGATCTTCCGAACCAATTGTCAAAAACATTTGTTGGCAAAGATTTTGTGAATAAATCTGTCAGATTGTCAATTGATCGAATTTGACAAACATCAATAACTCCATCATTTTGTACATCATTTGTAAAGAAAATTTTGGGAGAAATATTTTTTGTCTTGTCACCTTTGATATACCCTTCCTTGATTTGAGCTATACATGTTGCATTGTCTTCATACAATAATGTTGGATTTCCTTTGTGACTCGAGCCCGCATTCTCCTTGGATGTGTTCAATCATCGATCTTAACCAGACACACTCTCTACTAGCTTCATAAAGTGCAATAAGTTTGGCATGGTTTGATAATGCAACTGTTAATGATTGCTCCATCATCCTCAAAGAGATTGTAGTTTCTCCATAAGTGAAAACATACCCTGTTTGTGATTATGCCTTATGTGGATCAGGTAGATATCTAGCATCCGCGTATCCAACCAAGTTTGATTTTGAGTTTTTTTTTTTGGTAAAATAGTCCCATATCATGGGTACCACAAATATAATGAAATATGTGTTTGATTCCATTCCAATGTCGGTGTGTTCGCTCAGAACTATATCTTGCTAGTAAGTGATGAGACGAAAAGTGTTACGCTTTTAGGAGGTCATTTAATTCCAAAATCGTTATTTTATGATCAAATATTGCCTTAAATCGTTCCTTTTGTCATTTTAGGTACTTTTGGGAGGAATTCTGGAAAACATTGCATTTTGGACGTTTTTGGAGCATAAAAGTGAAGAAAACGACAAAGTCTCAAAACATGCTGGAAATCCTACCTGACGGCGTCAGGAGTAACAAGCTGACACCGTCACTTGAAGACAAAGGATTTGGATTCAGACTTTACCTGACGCCCAAGTGAAGAATTGAGAACTTTACACCTGACGGCGTCAGGTGTTACAAAGTCCAGGCCGTCAGGTGTATTGCTAACAAGAGACGGCCCAGAAGGTTATATAAGCTGACGACGTCAGAAGTGGGTCTAGGTGATCCGAAATCCCTAAACACGGCAGGTTGACGGCGTCAGGATTTATAACCTGACGCCGTCAGAATGTACTATCTATATATATTTTAGGATTTTCTTTCAAAGTGTGCAACTTTTGGGAGAACTTTAGGGATAAACCCTAGGTCGATTTTACTGCCTTTTTCAAGGGTCTTTCACCCTTGTTTCATCCATGCTTAATTAAAGATAAGTCTTCCATTAATCATTCAATATGTCTATGTGTTGTTTGATTCTATCTTATGCTTGTCTTTACATTAACATGCTAGGCTAGGTTTTTCTTGTGTTTGCTTAGATCTAATGAAACATAGCTATTGATTATTGGTTGATGGTTTGTTATTAATTGTTGTGGGTGGGTGATATCGATGTTAGGCTTAGAAAAACTGACTAATCTCCAATTGGTGACTTGCTTGAACGTTCTAAGAAACATGAATCGGATGTGTACTACGATTAATTTGGTTGTATTTAATGCACAAATAATTATTAGTGATTTCATAGTTTGGATACTAAACGTGTCGCCATTGGATGAAGTATGCGCTTATAGAGTTAGGGAAGATCGTACACGGCCCTATGAATGGTATTAAGGAATACAACCCGTCATCCACACAATTGTAACAAACTAATCAATCGGTAAAAGATAGCTAGGGAGTAATGAAATCTAATTAAACACGCTTTTCTCCTTATAAGTTTCACAACCACCTTTACTTTCTTGTTATTTTATTTTATTGCATTTGTAGTTATTTGGGTTAGTTGACTAGCAACTAATTCCGCCCACTCCTTCAAAAACTAAGATTTTTACTTGCTTTCCATAAAATACAAAAATACAAAAAGAATCATCCCTCACCCTTAGACCTAATTAGAGTATTTTTCAATCCTAACGACACTATTCCCCGAGAGAACGATCAATCCCCCGGTACTTGCCACTACACTATACTACATCGGTAAGGTACACTGCCTGGTGGGGATTGCAAGCTTCTCAAGATCCCTTGAGAAGTAAAACCTTTTGCAAGGTTGCAAAACCTACGCATCAAGTTTTTGGCGCCGCTGCTGGGGAATAGTTATTGTTTAGGTTGAATTTTTTTCACTTAGTTTAGTTCCATCCGATGATAAATTTCTATGTAAACCTTGCATGGCTTTGTTTATTACCAAGTATTAAGCTATTTATATATAAATCTCATAATAAGTCATGTTATATATATAATACTAAAGAGTCATTATATGGAGTATATTTCATGCAAAAGTTCCAAATTCAATTCTTTATAGCAACCCATAAGAGCTTTCTTCATTTTATTTTAGTTTCTTAAGTCAATGTAATGTGATCTAACATTAGCACATGTATGTACTTATATGTTGACTATAGCAAAATTTATTTAAAATATAGTAGTATGGGATTTCATGCGACACCTCCTATTCGACTTTGTATAACGATTTATCTTTCATCCAATTAGCTCCATGAATCTGTTATATTGTTTAGGACCTGTATGCATGCTTGAGATCTTTAAACATATTTTCCATGCTTCATCAATATTTGACGTCAAAATGTACGTATCGATTACAATATTTTTCATGCATAATCAAATATTATTATATTACTATAGTCAATATAATTTAACTGGTATCTAGGTGTAGTGTGTTAAATTATAGACTTAAGGTAGCACAAGTTATAACGAAAGACATAGATTATGGTTCACAAGAATTACCTCGGCTCCAAGCCAACGAGTATAGGCTGAGTTCGAGGTCGAGCCCGAAACAAAGACACGAACACCATCACGTAGACTAGTTTGAATACGAATACTAAAGTTACACCAGAGATGATCGAAAAGAACGAGAACAAAGTACTCGAGACTAGTCACACACGAACACCCTTCTTTCAAAGAAAAGAAATAACTTAGTTCGTTCTTTCTTCTGAATTCTGGGCCGATTGGATTGTTTAGTTGCTGTGGGAATTTTCTTGTTTCTCCTTAGTCGTATAGGGTGAAAAAGATAAGAGGCATACACGTTTAAAAAAATAAAGGATCACAAATTGATGAGTTGTTACCAAAATAAAATGCTGAAATCTTGGGGTGATATACGGTTCACAATAGGATGGCAAAGCGTGCGATTTGAAATAGGCAAACTGTGTATATAATTTAGGAATGTTGTATCAAAACCATATAATCAGAAGTGGAAATAGTTGGTGTACATATCTTCCATGTTTGGAAAAATATTGTTTTTTTCCCATCCTCAAGTAAAAAAAAAATAACGACACAAAAGAATAGGGTCAATGGGATTTTTATTTTGTAAGTTACTTGGTCTTAGGATATTACGTAACTTTAAGTTTTATTTAATTACACATACTTTGGTTATATTCAAAATGATATGTATTGTATACTTTTATATGCTCTTAGAAATTTTTAATTAGAGGGTATTTTGGTCATTTCAGATTACAGGATTTGAGGGTTTTACAACTCTTCCCCTCTAAAAAGAAAATTTCGTCCGCGAAATTGTAATGTAACGAAATGAGGACGTATCAAATTATGCAAAACATGAAAACTTGGTTTCTCATAACCCTATCTTTTCGATCTAAGATAGTTCCCGTTTCACACAAAAGAAACATATCATGCGGCGTCAAATCAAAGAATAGGATGTCGCATGCAGAGAATGATAGGGATATCCCCTCGGAAGAGATACGCGGAAGACGTTATGAACATGCGATAGCTGAGGAGGTAGAGTTAGACGATATGAAACCTCCTCCGAAACGTACAAGAATCAAACAATCCAAATTTGGTTCCTTATAAATCCGGCCCTTATTCAAACAATCCAAAATTAACGGTCTTACAGACGCGAATCGTAGAAGTAGCAAAACACAAGTGTACCACTCAAAATGAACAAAGGCATTCAAGCAGATAGAAGACAATTCAATCGATAACATCGGACGGTAGAAAGCTCTATAATGAACCCTAATATTATTATCAAGATACAAAGGTCAACAACATATTCTCGAAGATCCAAATATATCAAATCATACGGCGATAAGGCAGGTTAAACGTATAGATCAAAATAACCTAAAGTCTCATTAATCGCAGATAGTCGCCAACAAAACAAAAATCTAAAGCTTCTCTTAGGCACTACTCAAGATATCCTATGAACACAATAAGTGCACTTATATGACGTCAGTATTATCAAGTTGATCAGGCGTCATAATACTAGCCTCACATAATATGCCCTCATGATGGTCATACTCTATCTCAAGATCGTGAAACCAAATCTATCAACCACCTAATAGTCCAACTAAAACTTAGGGTTGGCCCTAGTCAAAGATCAATAACAGAACAATGTCGGCAAGATAAGTGAAACTCGTAAAGACGCAATAAAATCAAGAAATATAACCAAGAGGAAAACGGAACTACTCATAAGAGTATCATAAATCATAGGATGTCTATTAGAAGTAAGGTACGTCATCAAAGTGTCAATCCATTCATAACATAAATCTCAAGGATCCTTCCAACCTCAAGTAGTCGGTCCATGGTTGTCCATCAGCTCATATGGTGAGAAGAAATCATAAACTTGAGTCTGGTTCCTCAAGCTTTCGACAGTTCTTCATGGAATTGTGGTGTGGATTGCAAATCTTCGTCATGATCACCGAGCATCCTTCCATCCGCAAATCTACTTCTGCTCTCAATTCATCTTAGTATAACTAAAATGGATAGAGAGACAAAACTGCAGGTCTTTGACAGGTCTTCTATCACATCTCCAGGTTTTCAGGTAATACCGCTGCTGTCAACTCCAAGTTATGTGTCAATAGTTCATCTCCTCCAGTCTGGTTGTCTTGATACCCGAGCTGAAATCTCCATGTGCTGCATGAGGTATACTCCGTTGATGGTAAGTCAGTCGTGAACATCTCCTATAGTAACAGATTTGGGTGATCGAGGGTCATCAAAACATAGTAGAACGAAGTAGATTGTTAAAGATTACAAGTCGGATACGGCAGTCCATGGTAGCTTATGAAGGGCCATCTAGTCCAAAGTTAAGAGGCTTTAAAATTAGATGTACCAAAAGTAAACGAATACATAGAACGTATACGGTCGTCAAACTGGATAGATAATTCATATATTAGAGTCAAGTACATGGTTCGTCAAAAGTATCGAGATGGATAAGCAAACATTTCAAAGGTTAGGATCTGGTGTAGCTCATTAGTACAAGTGATAGGTAGAGTGTGAATCAACATCGTATGGTTGTTAAAAATTAGGTGTACGGGATATCAGTTGTCGGCATTATCATGCTCAGTTAACAATTTCAGACAGATATATTATCAAGATCATAACCTTCCAAGGAAACTGATTAGAAAACAAGGTTCACCATTCAAATGGAAGGAACAAAACTCCTATATCCATGGTTAATAAATGTTACAATTTTCGTAGGGAACAATTGGATTATGCAAAGTCAAGTAGTATCAAACGACACATTGTGTCTAACATAAGTACGAAATTCAAAGAATGTGTCAAATGCACTATGGTTTAATAATCTACAGAACGATCAGAAAGGTATCAAAATGTTTATCAAGGAAATCGAAGATGGAGATCAACATCAGTAGTGAAACTCAATGGTTTAAGGTATCAATGTAGTGTCAGGAGTATTCCACTCGCTTGGAAATCAAACATGGGTTGCAAGACCTTCTAACTTCTGGGGCACAAGTTCTTATAAGGCTTAACTAGAGGCAAAGGCAAGAATCAGAGTAATGCGGAAGCAATGATACATAACAAATCTCTTAAAGTCTACCCATACCTTACTGGTCAAAACTTAAGTTCATATAGGGGACTCCTAAAACAAGTTCTCAAAGCAGTTTCCTATGTTCCTACTGTGGAAGCCTAATGGTCCAAAACTCACAGGTCATAGCCTAAGCTCTACGGATGTTGCATCCGCCGATCCAAACCTGGCTCTGATACCATTTTGTAACACCCCAACCCGAAAAGGGCTAAAGTGTAACATTATGGAGTCAAATCAGAACACAAGTGAAACGGAGATACATTTCTAATACAAACTTTACAAGGGTTACAAAGGGAAACTAAACAAAGTAAGAGATACAAAAGGGGCAACGATAAAAGAACTAAGCCCAAGTACAATATACTAAGCCCAACATCAAGTACTTCTAATCATCTCTAAGTGCAGCCAGTAGCTAATCAGGGTGAAGTCTTCTAAGCCCAAAATAAGATCTCTCATCCATAAGCCCAACTTCCTACTAAACCTGCCGCATGAGAAAAGAAATGCGGCTGAGCTACGAGAGCCCAGTGAACAGATATGAAAGTAACAAACAATATAGAATGATATAGATAAGACAATGGAAAGGTAAAGTAATACATAAGGGAGTACAAACGAAGTAAGAAGAACCTGTATTAAAGTTGTAAAGGTATAAGGTATAAAGGTATAATGGTCGGGTCAGTTATCCACCACGAGCCCAAGTCAAGTCAAGTATCAAGTCAAGTCAAGTAATCAAGTAACCATGCATCCGGAGGGGAGACCTCGGGATACCAAGTATAATATGAGGGGATACCTCCAAGGGTTGGAGTAGCTAGCTCCCAAGATGTGAAAGACGTGTATCGCACACACCATCAGTCACCAAGTATATAACAAGTAATATGATAAATCCATCGAAACAAGAAACAAATCTAGGATGCATCCATGCGCCCCAAACGGCCAAAACTTCATCTCCATAACAAGTCAAGTAAAGGGACGGGATAGGTCATCACTCTCCTACCCTAGAGTCATGCCATCGGTGCATCAATGACACGGCCATGTTACCTTCATGGCTAGGAAACAAGTAATGGCTCGTAGTCTCAAACTGTGGTTTAAGGGTCAAGTTCAAGTATCAAGTGTCCAAGTCCAAGTTTCATATCAAGTCAAGTTCCCATATCAAGTGGTTCAAGTCAAGTTTCATATCAAGTGGTTCAAGTCAAGTTTCCATATCAAGTGTACATATCAAGGTTCACATAAAGGTTCAAGTCAAGATTCAAATCAAAAGGTTAATTATCAAGGTCCATAGCAAAAGGTTCAGGATGGAAAGGTTTATGTCGAGGTTCATACTGAAAAGGTTAATGTGGATTTCATATCTAAGGTTCAGGGTAAAGGTTCATGGTGAGAGTGTACGTAGAGTTTGGTGTAAGGGTTCATGTCATAAGTCCAAGTAGAGGTTCATAATGAGTTTCAGGGCAAAGGTTCATATTAAGTTCCAAATAAAGGTTCATGGCAAGGGTTCAATTAAAATGTTTATGTCAAATGTTCATTTAAAAGAAATCTTTTAATAACAGTTTTCATAAGAGTAACGGTTTCCAGTAAGGTAGTCTTTAAAAGAAATTTCCATAAAAGTTAGTGAAACTTCGTATAAAGGTGATGTCACATAGTGTTCATAAACATCATTTTAAAATAGTTTTTTTCTCAAAACATTTTCATGATATAATTACGAAAAGTTTTCACATCTAGTTATAATATTAAAAGCACTTTCAAAATATCAAAGGTTTTATCGAGTTCAAGTCAAGGTTTGAATCAAGTATCGTAGTATAGGTTTTCAAGTCAAGGTATAAGTCAAAGATCGAAGTAAGTGATTTTAACATAGGGTTCAAATCAAGGTTCAAGTCAATATTATCATATCAAGTTTATTATATCAAGTGTATCATGACAAGGTTATTTCAAGGTTCAAGAATTATAGTGTAAGTTTCAAGCAAGGTTCAGTTTTAAAAGGATCATAGCAAGGTTCATAATCAAGGGAACATAGCAAGGTTCAATAATCAAGGGAATATAACAAGGTTCAATAATCAAGGGAACATAACAAGGCTCAATAATCAGTGGGAATATAACAAGGTTCAAGATATCAAAGGAAGAGGAAAGACAAGAGTGTATGAGAAACCTGTATTTAGGTCAGAATATCTGTACCTTAGACCGCAAGTGCAAACACAACAGAAAACATAAAGATCGGAAGCAACTCCTTCTTCAGCGAATCTACACGAATTCATAATCGTCTTATTATTAATAACTTATTTTAAATCAAGATTAACCATTTTACGGCTTTCCATTTTTAGTACTTTCCACTTTTAAGTAAACTTCCATAGTTTAAAGTTCCCGAAGTAGAATTTTTAACTTAGGATTATAAATTGTAAGTTATATATTAGGGTTAAATAACAATATCAGTAGTTAGTGTGAAATATATCCAACTTGTAAAGTAGGGTTATAATGCATTTACCAAAAGTTTTAAGGTTAATTAATGTCATCAATTTACTCTTGGGTTAAAACGTAAGTAGCTTATATGACAATAGACTTCGTCTTTCATAAATTTATTATTATTCTGACATTTATTATACCGCGACGACAAAAAATACATTATTTCACCATGTACCTCCATTTGGACCGAGACTTCAACACTTTATGATCTACAATTTAAAGACTCGTGTTCGACCCATATTTAATATTGAAAAACATGCAGGCTGGGTCTTCACTCCAGTTTAGTTCCATCCCCAAGATGATAATTCTATGTAATCCTTGCATGGCTTTGTTTATTACCAAGTATTTAAGCTATTATATATATCCTAATAATCATGTTATATTATATAATAAAGAGTCCTTATATGGTATATCCAAAAATGCAAAGAGTTCCAAAATCTAACGAAGTCAAAAGATTAAACTAAATATCATAGTGATGTCCAAAATAAAGTTCGTTTGACGTGAAACTCAAACTCTTGAAGTTAGGCCATTAGTTTGATTTGGCATTATATAATTTCTTTGAAACTAAAGAATTTTGATTATATTTGTTTTATATAGAACTACAAGCTGCATACAATCATCATATTTAAACGCAAAGTGACGAAAATATATGCTTTTTGATGAATGCAAATGACGACTTGTTTTTAATGTAAATGCATATATTTGTTTGCTTATTTAGAGGTGATTGCATTTGTTTAGTTGTGATAACCATAAGTGTCAATCTTTTGTCATGAATATCTTTACTTTGTTTGTCATTTCATGTTTATACACAATAGTTTAGTTTGCAGATTTGTGTACTAAGTTGAATTTTGTGTTGTTTGCTTATTGATTGATATTTTCTTGCATATGTTATGATATTTTTGCATAATCACTTAAGAGAAAGTTAAGTAATACTATATAATTTGAATAAGGTCAAAGTGTTCAAATGAGTTCAC